>RXPK01002875.1:0-93601 GCA_004143645.1 Protaetia brevitarsis | reverse complement strand
CATCGCATACTCAAAAACTTTAGAAAAAGACGAAGCCAGAGCAATAGGCCTATAGTTTGAGACGTCCAACTTACAGCCCTTTTTATGTAACGGCTTCACACAGGTAATTTTCTAAATTTCGGGAAATTTTCCTTCCGCCATATGCGCACTTATTAAGTAAGAAGAGTAAGTGAAAAGAAAGGCCAGGTCCAACAAATGACTTTGGTGAATCTCGCTTGGCCATCTCGTGGGCTGCTTCATTTCTTTTGGCACTTAAATTTTAGCCCTGAATTTTTCCTTCTATAATTTGGGCCTTTGGTCAAACAAATTTTAGTTCTATTAAATCTTTTACTTTCACCCCAATAACCTGAGATTTTGGGATTTCGCTGATTACCTTGTAAACAGGGCCAGCTTTTTTTTGTATTTTCTAGGCCTACGTATTCCACAGAATTTCCTTTTTTGCTATATCTTAGGCTCTAACATTTTGACAGGAAATAAATTATTTCGTGCCTTCCTAAATTTACAACCACAATCCAATCGACCTTTACCTTTGCTTCCCTTTCTGGTATTCAGCTTTAAAGCTACAACACGCCAACATTAAATTTGATTTTGACTTCTTCACGATTACTAAAAACACATCTTTCAATTTTACAAAAATAATTGAATCACCGGCCGATTGCCACTGACTGCTGGAAAACTCTAAGCAGAAGCACTCCCTACATTAAATTAAAGAATCCCCTTGTGTCGTTGCACACAGCAAATCTCTCTTTATCCCTTTTTAACTCTCCCACACCGCAACAAGCTTCGAATCCCATCACACAAACACCATTTTTACAATCTAATCCCTCGTTTCTTCCCATTTAAACCCATCAAATCTCGGCTGCGGAGTCACTGACGCTAAAGTCGATTTTAATTTATTAAAATCGTCCTTTCACAAGACTTTCGAACCTCCCCTCCAACCCGATGGCCCACGTCATCGGCGAGCTTCGGGCAAACATCGAATAGACCTCAGGAGGATTTTGAAGCCTCGTTGACGTGACAAATTAAATTCTAGCCTTAACGGCGCGAGCCCGTCTTGGAGATAATGCGGGGTGGGGGGAATTGTTCGAAATTTCCGACGCAAAAAGACAGATGAAACTGGATGTATCAATTCGTTAATTTGGAAATATTAGAATGTCTTGTCGACGTTTGGATGATTTTGGAGACGGAATTCTCGTTGTGATGTAGGAAATAATATTTAAAGGATCCGGAGGTTCGAAAAGGAACTAACGAAGTTTATTAAAAAGTCACCCTCGTCGGAAATCTCAGAGTAAAGAAGATACTACCCTCGTTTTGTATCCATTCAGCGAGCTTCCATCGCTATGGATATTTTAATGTTTTCATATCAGACACGAAATCGTTGCTCGAGGTCATGAAGCTATGGAGAGGATATTGTATCAACACGTAGAGATTCTTCTGAATAATTTAATATTGATTCTATCATCTGTCCTTGTTTTACTTTCTTCTTGCTTCTCTACTATACCGGGAAACAGTGAATTCTCAAAATGTTCAAAACAAAAAAGTGCTGTGAAGATCTTGATGCAATGATATGTGGTATGGATTAAATTTTTGTTGTTTCAGTGTTCGAATAATACTGCTTCCAGATTGTTCTGCCGATTCTATGAGACACTCCAGCTGGCACAGCAATTTGCGCCTTTTTCCATTAGTATCTCCATTAATGTCAACTTTAAGCCATATAAGCCATACTCTACTCACTAGACCCTTTTTCCTTTTGCAAACGAAAATTACCCTAAAAATAAGCTCAATTTCATATACAAAGATATCATAAAGGCTGTGGCTGTAGAGTAATACCACACAAATAATCGATCACTCCGCGCTACACCAGGTTTTATTGATTTACACGTGTTAGCACACACGTCAAGCTAAATTCAGAAATAAATCAGCGAAATCCTTTTTAGAAGGTCCACAGTCCGCATGAACAACTTTGGCATTTCAACAGCATTGTCAATTTACAAAACCGTAGTCTTGTTCTGATTTTGACGGTAGTTAAAAGTTATTGCAAGAATAATTCAAGACGCTTCTAATTAAACTTATTGTTATTTATTTTTCACAATAGAGCAATAATAAAGACATTATTTTCTACACAAGATGTGCGTTTAACACCACAGTTAATAGCCGCCATTTTGAGACGAGATTGTACTTCGTTCTCTGATACACGTCCTTTTTTATTGAAGTAAACTAATGAAGCAAATTGAGGCATCTAGTGCTAAAATAATGAAGTAGCCTTAGAAGTCATGTTTTAGGGGTCAAAGTTGGTTGAATTACACTATGTAACACTTTTTTGTCCTTGAGTAGTAAGCGTTATTTCCAACTTTTTTGTGCTTCAAAACAATAGAAAAACTTTTATTCCCCTCTAATTTTGCTTTTATGACTAGGACAACAAAAATCTGAAATATACCCACATATGTATATTGTACGTCCACTTAAGTATGAGACAAATGGGAAAAAATTTTATTGTTGAATTTATAAAAAAAAATTATGTAAAATAAAAGTTGGTGCTTAAAAATTAATTGTCTTGAGAATAAAACACGCTTATTTTTAAAGATACCAAAAAAGCTCCCTTAGCAAAAAGTACTTCAACTCCCTAAATGTGCCAAAATACAAATTTTCAAAGTAGAAATCAAAGAAATGGAATTCTATAAAATTACACAATATGAGCCAAACTTTGAAAAAATACTCTTTTAATTTTTTTTTTGTAAAAATGTGTTTTTTCGATTTTTACTTGAAAGTTGGTTTTTTGGCATATTGAGGAATTTAAAGCACTTTTTTTCTAATGGAACTTCATATCTTTAAAAATAAGGGTGATTTATTCTCAAGACAATTTCTTTTTTTTTTTTTCTTATAGCAAAATTACGAATGTTAACATTAAACCCCAAATATATTTCTAAAGAAGCACTGCCTTTTATATTATGTAAATTTTTTTTATAGATTCAATATTTTTTTTTGCCCCATTAGTCTCATATTTAAGTAGACACAGTGTATATCTCCAATATTTTCTCCTTACGGGTGAGCTTTTTAGGAAAGTCATCGCAGTCGAGAATCTTCTTAATTTGAGGTCCTACGAAGACACCGGCTTTGACCTTCGCCTCAGATAGCTTAGAAAATAATTTTTCAAGGTGTTTCATGGCTGCTGACTCCGTACCTAGAGCTTTCGCAAATTGTTTTATAAGCCCCAACTTTATGTGCAGTGGTGGCATCAGCACCTTTAGAGGGTCTACCAGTGGCTCTCATTTGATATTGTTTTTCCCTATAGAAAACTCTGTCCTCTGTGGCCAGTCGCGCTTGTTGTAGTGTGCACTGGTGTCCCTGCTGTCCCAAAGACAAAGATAACATGGGAATTTGGTGAAACCGCCTTGCAGATCCATGAGGAATGACACCATTTTGAAGTCGCCGATGACCTCCCAGCCATACTTGTCATACTTCGAAACTTTCAGCAAGGTCTTGATGTTAAAGTAATCCTCTTTGAGGTGCACTGAATGACCCAGGAGAAGAGATGGAAAGTTATTACCATTATGCAGCAGTACTGCTCTGAGGCTTCTTAAAGAGCTGTCAATGAAGAGACCAAATGGCCCAGTCACATCGTAGCAAAAGTAGAGCCCATCTAGATAGGTGAGAAAGCTAGAAAAAGTTTGGTGACGCTTTCTCTGATCTACGACTCACACAGTTTCATCCAGCAAGTTCCACTGCTTCAGCCTAGCGGTCAAAATCTCAGCATTGGACTTGGAGAGTCCAAGATCTCTAACTAAGTCGTTCTACATTGATCATGTCATCTGATTCTACAATATTTTCTTCACACTCCGACTCGCTGTTGATGATTGAAGACGCCTGATCTATCTTAGGAGGAGTAGTTAATGGAAGCTGAGGGCTGTCTAATACTGGGGCCATGGATGAAGAAAGATCCGGATACTTTACAGCAGGTGCATTTTTGCCAGTACGGCGTTTGGAAGGGTCCATAATGCAAAAGTAGCAGTTGCTTAAGTGGTTAGTGGGTTTAGTGGGTTCCCGCCAAATACTCATGGATCTCTTTTCTCCCCTATACCATCCTCTTGTCTTAATAAACTGACCACAAACATAGCAAAACGCGTCTGCTTCACGTTTGCAACCTCTTGAAGCCATCATCTAATTAGAAAATAGGTATAGTGAAATGAGAAGTACATATACACACCGTTTTGAGCACTGAAATCGTGGGACGAGTGTATTATATCAGCTTTAGTAAAGTACACGTTTTGAATGTGACGTTGGAACATTGAATCTGTCAAAATTTAAAATAGCGCCTGAACAATATAGCAATAAATTATCAAAGCAGGTTGAGTGGTTGAGACATCTTCGTTGTGATATTTTTGTTTTGTTTTCCAAAAAAAAAAAAAAAAATCCAAAGCCGAAAATGCAGTTACTTGTCACTTTGACAGACATATTTACTGTCATTTCTATCGTAAATGAATTCACTTCCGTCACTGATGTCTTTAATTCCCGTATTCTACGTCGAACGACATAATATGTACTTCTCATTTTCGGTTTGCTTGTAAATTTTAAAATAGCATTGTCTTGGTCACAAAAGCAAAGTTTGTGGGAAATAATCGACTGTTTTTATACTTTTCTGACATAGAAAATAGGAAATGACAGTTACAACCCAAAGACAAACAAAAATAATAGAAATTGTTACATAGTGTTATTGATTCATACAATAGATGCAATAGCTGCCATCTGGTAACAATGCAGTGTCAGTCTGTCGTCAACACATGACATGTTTAATATTAAGTGCTTTCTATTTACCAGCTGGCTCACCTCACTTCAGCTTTGTACCTTGAGCAACAGAATAATCGCGTTGAATTTATTTAGTCTGTATATCTCCTTTGTTAGTAGTAAGTCGCTTAACTCAAAAAACTGAAGACAGATGAGCCGGATGGTAAATAGAAGGCGCTTACTAATAATTAACTAATTAATCGGATCGATTGGTTACAAGAGAACAATATCTTTACTGTGTTGCTATGAGGTAACACCAACGAACTATATAAAACTTAAAAAACGGTCCGTTTGACAATTGGCCGCCATCTTTGAATGTGGCAAAATCTCAAAAGTAGGATTGCATTTATACGGAATTTTGCCTTTCACATCTGTTATTTCATATATTTTTAGTAAGGAATGGCTCATAATGCGTTCTCATGTTTTATATTCCTAATAATGTTATAGAAATGGTACTTCCAAATCACAATTAACCCATTGTTTTTTTTTTGTTTGTAAGACGACCACGATAGGAAGAGAAAGACTGTTAAAACCATCAAAATATGCATAATTCTCAATCTTATATCTGTAAAAAGAATTGGATTTAAGTATAATTACATTAAATGAATCGATTTTATGTAAATATTTATTAAAATGGTTCATTTTATCATTCACAGAATAATGTGAAAAGTGAAAATATCAGAGTATATGAACATACCAGAACTATTATCTTCTAGGAAGTTCTAGCGTAAAGATTTAAATTTGAATCGATGCATGCGTTTCCTTCCTCAAGACATGCAACAAGACGTATGTATACGATGATTCTAATTCAAAATCTTAATATGTAAAAAAATGACATTTACTCCTTTTGACAGAACACAATATGAAAGTGCAGTCTATTCACGTCTATACGTCAATTTGCCACATTCAAAGATGGCGGAAACCAGACCGTTTTTCAATTACTGCGCGCACCCGAAAGCGCGTTCCAGTGTTATAGATAGTTCGTTGGGTAGCACACAGCATCTAATGCAAAGTTCTATTTAAATCATTAAAATAAATTCCAGTGTCACGTCTTTTATTAACCTTCAATCATTAGTGTACTCCCTCCAAGGCCTGATGACATGTGGGGGTAAGATCTTTGAGTACAACAGCTTAGAAGACGCATCAGGAATTAAGAAAATTATAAATAGACAGTTGCCCACCTTTTATCTTTAGTATAATTGAGGACGCTATGGAGTACTGTTGTCCTCTGTACTCTACTCGAATATTCAATGTTAAGGTAGTTAATGCAAGTGAAATTGTGGGCATGAGACGCATCGAACCAAACTTTTGATCTGTCAAAATCTGCTATAAATATTTAATATTCATATTCTAATATCTGTTTTCGATGCCTTTCAATTGATCAGCTTTACTTCCTGAAGGTGAAAATTATAAAGAAATACGCCATTGAAGGACTTGTCAAATACAGACGCACAGTGTTCAAAATGGGCGAATTCGTGATCGAAATTAATCACGCTCAAACTGTAAAAGTAATTTAGCTGAAAAATTCGATTGTGTTGAATTATTTTATGCACTACAAATATATATAAACAATGGACACCATCTCATTCGATTTCAACCCCTTAGGAGATGAAATAGGTACTTACAAACGTCGCGATCTCAACGATTTTTGCTTCTTGTGATATATGACACATAAATATTTATTTATTAATAGATGACTATTAATATTTAGTTATAAAGAGGTGGAGGTATTGTTGTAAGGAGTAGGAGGTGGTTGATACATTTTATAAAAATTTCAGAACGTTGTTTTATCACAAATAAGTTGAAAACAAATATTAGACTAATTACCCGAATCTTCAGTTGCTTCTTCCCTCTTAATTTCGCCTGCGTCCTGATACTTTTTTTTGTTGTCGTACCGTCTGACATGTAGTCTCTGGAAACACCTCTTGGCTTTTTGTATTTAGTCTCCCATTTCTCCTATCCATTAAATTATACCAGCTATTCCAGAATCCTACTATCTTTTATACTTTCTGGTTGATCGAAGTAATCATCTGAGTTCATTTTTGGCTTGCCAAAAATTGCCGGTCTTCTTGCGTCCAGAGCCTGATAATCACACCGAATGTGGTAAGCCTTCTCTGTCCTCTCATTACACAGTCTGCAGTTGGTATCTCCAGTGTAAATCCCAATTTTCTGTAAGTGTCCTTTCACTGTACACTGTCCTGTTAAGAGAGTTGTTACGATGTGAAAATGATTTCTACTGAGTTGTAGTAGTTCTTCAGCCTTCTGTTTTGATGGTGCCTTGATAAATATCTTACCAGGAGTTTGCCTCGCTGTATTATTCCAGTGTTCTTTTTGTTCCTGTTTGACCCAACTTCTTACTTGTTCTCGTGCTGTATTTTTAGACACTCCTAGAACAGATTCCAGACGTATATATGAAGCAGATGATCCTTTTCTTGCTAACTCATCAGTTTTTTTGTCTCCTTCGACCACTGAATGCCAGGGCACCCACAGAAAAGTGAATTTAATGTGGTCTGTAAGGCTATTCAGTTCTCAAAATACATTGCCAAACCAGTTTTGACTGTATCTTGGAGTTCATTAGTGCCTTCAGTATCGCCTGGCTGCCTGTTGCAATATAGAACCGCTTGTTTTTATAAGCCCTCTGATCGATCAGAGTACAATGTACTATTACGTATGCCTCTGCTTGAAAAACCGTGGCATATTTTTTCCAGCAGAAGGGTGATCATTGTATTTCTCACCCCGTTGTAGATTTCGACACCAGCCCCACTTTCGGTTTTTGATCCTTCTGTTAACCAGATTAATTCGAAATTTCTGTTAAAAAGATATGTCAAAATCATGTGGCCTGATTTTATTCCCAAAATCACCATGTGGAGGGCAATAACATGATGGACAATATTATTATATTATAAATATTAATAGCGTCAAACACGATCAAACCATACACATTAGATTGTAGCGCATGCGCGCTGCTCTTTCTTCTAAGTATAGCTAGTCTTGTCATACATTAGTATATTATTCTTTCATCTTCGTTGGTTCATCGCGAACCGCAATTTTATATAGCAACATTGAGAGATAGTTCAATCCACAGTATCCAAAGGCGCACATTTATATAAATTAGGTCATGTTCCGCACTTTTCCGCAGGTAAAACAATATATTTTTGAATTACCTATATTACAATCTTTCATTTCACGGAAAGTTCACGAACTAGCAAGTACTAGCAATAAACGTAAACTCTCATTGAAAATTTATTTCTACGTAAACGTGATAGGCTTATAGGCAACCGGTATTACTTAGAAATAAAAACAGCTTCCTATAAAGCACCGATGCACAGACCGCGGCCCGCCGGTCGAATACTGGTGGCCCGCCGACAGCAAAAATAATACTCTCGTACATTCGAAAAATATTGAATTCTATTCCAGAATAAAACCAAAAAAAATATGTTCGAAAAGTAATTTACAAAATAATATTAAATATTAAAGTACTTTGTTTCTTTTGATATTGTGAGCGACGTTCATAAAACTTATGAAAATCATTCAAATACCGCGGCAGTTCATGAATGAAACGATGCCGCTGCCGCGCCGCCTCAAGCGCCCAAAAATACTAAGTCAAGTAACATCGCTTGCCGCCTTTATATAAAGTTCAAAATAGTAGAGAAATCAAGAATTTTCCAGCGCGGTGTGAGCAAGCGAGATAGCAATAGTACTTTTTTGTATGGTCGCATAACAAAGTCGTTTGTTTAATTTGCAAGAATTCTGTTGCGATTGCAAAGGAATATAATGTAAAAAGGCACTACGAAACGCAGCATCCTACATTTAGCAAATTTACAGGCGAATTAAGAAAGCAAAAAATGTTGTCTTTAAAACGGGAGCTTATTGGTCAGCAAGCTATGTTTACTAAACCCATTCAAGATTCAGAAACAGCTACAGAAGTTAGTTATGAAATTTCTCGAATGATAGCAAAGCGAAGTCGCCCCTTCAATGATGGGGATTTTGTAAAAGAATGCATAGTAATTGCCGCTAAGAAAATGTGTCCAGAAGCAGCAAAAAAGGTTGAGAAAATTCAACTGAATCGTATGACTATCCAAAGACGAATTATGTCTTTGTCAGGTAATATTGCGGAACAATTAACTGAAAAATCTAAGATCATTGAATTTTTTTCATTAGCCCTCGACGAATCCACTGATATTAGTTCCACAGCTCAACTTCTCATATTCATACGAGGTGTTACTCAAGATTTTGAAGTCTTAGAAGAGTTATTAGGAATGTGTTCGTTGAAAGGTCAAACTAAAGGAGTTGATATACTCAATGTACTTTTGGATGAGTGTTCAAAAACTGATTTGGACTTATCAAAATTATCGGGAGTTGCGACTGACGGTGCTCCTTCGATGATTGGTGGCAATTCCGGGCTAGTTACTTTGCTGAAAGAGCATCTGCAAGAAAAAAACATAAACGCTGAAGATCTCATGCAGTTTCACTGCATTATACACCAAGAAGCCCTCTGTTCTAAAAAAATTGAATTTCAAAATGTCATGAAAGTGGTAGTTTCGACTGCAAATTTCATAAAATCACGAGGACTCAATCACAGGCAATTCAAACAATTCCTTGATGACATCGAAAGCGAATATGGAGATTTACTGTATTATACAGAAGTAAGGTGGCTAAGTCGTGGATTGACACTGGAACGATTTCTAAATTTAATAGAAGAAATTGGAATATTTCTGGCGGAAAAGCAAAGGGATGTCCCGGAACTTAAAAATCCTGATTGGTTGTGTGATTTGGCTTTTTTAGTTGACATTACAAATCATTTGAATGTCTTGAACACACGGCTTCAAGGCAAAAATCAACTGATATCCCAGCTCTACGCTCATGTATCATCCTTTCAATGCAAGCTGACACTTTTCAGATCGCAATTGAATTCTGGAAATTACAATCATTTTCCGAATTATAAGAAAATGGCTGAAAAATTCAACAAAACTGCGATTAATTTCAGTTATGTAGAAAAAGCTAGATATTTTGATTCAATCTTTTCAAGACAGATTTTCGGAGTTGTGTGTGACCTGTGAAAGTGAAACCTCTGTTGGACATATTCAGCAATCCCTTCACGATTTCAGTTGAAAATGCGCCAGAGTCAATGCAGTTAGAAATTATCGACATTCAAAACGACCAAGGTTTACGCAACAAATTCAACGAAGGAGACTTGCTGAACTTTTACCGCTGCATTGATAAAAATATGTACAAAGAGTTGCGCATAAACGCTCTGAAATGTGCCAGCTTATTTGGTTCTACCTATATATGTGAACAAACTTTTTCAATACTAAATAATAATAAAACAAAAAATCGAAACCGCCTTGCAAATGAAAGTTTGGAAGCAGTTTTACGTGTTGCTACAAGTAAATTTGAGCCAAATATAAAAAAGATTGTAAGCACTATGCAGTGCCACGCTTCAAATTAATAAATTCTTTTTCAATTTTAATACATTATTATCAATTCTTTATTGTCTTTAATTACCTATACTTCTGGCGGCCCGCCATCAGTTCATGATTTGCCCGAGTGGCCCCTAGTCTTAATAAGTCTGTGCATCCCTGCTATAAAGTAAGAATGCTATTTAAGTCACTAAAGTAAGTACTTTCACCTATAATAATTACTATTAAATCGACCAAGATATTTGGGCCAGGTAATAGCAAACATAAGTACAGTTCCGGGTAGTAAAATATACATTATAAAATTATTGTTAATTTTGCAGTTTTTAATAATTAATATCTGTGGTACCGACAAAGATAAAATAGCAATTCCAGGTGAAAATTTGTATGATGATGTAACAAACAAATATATATGATTTGCAGCATTATCAAAAAATTTCAAAATATGGAATTACGATCACGTTTTTATCTATTTTGAACACTGTGAGACGTCTTCTGCACTACCTGGATCGTCTGGCTGTTTATTGTGACATTTTATATTTTTATTATATCCTTTTCTATATAAAAAGATAGATAAAACAGTTTAAACCATGACATTACTACATATGCTTATTAACCTAATCGAAACTCTCTCATCGCTTGACAACTCCTTAATTTTATTATCTTCAAAATGTACTTACGTACAACTAACATTGTCTGGATGTCCGTAATAGATGATATGGGTTTCCCGTCGTCCGTAACTTCGCAACTGAAGTGTCCAGAATGTTTGAAATCCGAAATATTCCAAAGGAATACTTGGGTGCTGTTCGAGCGAGCTACCTGCAAGGAATAACGACGAGAAAATGTAAGGGACGCTAGGAATTCTAAATTCTGAAATGGCGTTTTAGGGAGGTACAGTGCCGGTAAAATATTTTGAACAATAATAATAGAATCACTCAACCAAAAAAAAAAAATAGCCTATACATACATTTACTTCAAAGCCATCCATCTCGAATACGCGAACTTTGTTCTCCTCCGCTTCGGTGTAGCGATAGAATTCTCTTTCTCCGCGATACCATTTAACCATGTACAAAGGAGCCCCTTCCAGATCGTAATCGCAATACAAGACCGCGCTCGAGCTCTTATTCACGACCGGAGGCACTATGGTCAGGTTGACGTTCCTCAAAGCGTGAGAACCTGCGAACAACGCAAAGAGGAAGGGAATTAAAACGTTGGTTAAGCGAACAGAGCTCATTAGTTTCGTTTAGAGTAAATAAGGCGGGATTTTATCGGGCACAGAAAAGAGGGAAGCGCAAGAAGCGATGTTTGGACTCGCCTAGGAGGGGAATAATGCAATTTGTAAGTTAGTAGCTGAGCAAACTGCCAGCGAAATTGGACTAATTGCCATTTAAACTCGAGATGCTGTTTATGTTCAGAGTATAGTTTAGATTGTTAGAAATAAATAAAAGGTTATCAAACCATGAGCTTCATTATTTTGATTAGATTATGCAATTCAGCATGAAATAATGAATTGCTGCTATTATGAAGTATAACAGCGTAATATACAGGCTGATTCAATAATAATAATAATAATAATAACATTGTTTAAATATATCCAGTTAGTCAACGTAATGCATTTTCGGAAAAATAAAGTATTGCTCAGGGAAGGGGTGCACTCTATCGGTGAATGTAAATTGATTTGAAAACGTGATAAATATAACAGGTATCTCGGTCAGAGTGAGAGACAGATTTCTGTGTTTCATCCATGTGCGGAAACGACGGAATCCGTATCGGTGATTTACTGACATTGGCGAATTGTGTGGGCCGGGGGAAAAGGGAGGGTGGATGCATGTGACGCTGTGATGACGCACCTCGCGATAATTCTCGTGTTTGTTTACATTAGAAGATTAGAATTCTGTGGTATTCTGTTATAAATAAAAAGAAATTGAAAGTATATTGCAAGGCACGTTCTTGTTGACAAAACATTTCTAAATTGAGGTTTTTTCTTTTAAGAATAAAATATTTAAACTTAAAAATAAAATCACTGAAAAGAGAAAAGTTAAATCTAAAGGACGAAAATTTGCCGAGAAAAAACATAAATCTATTTCTCAATTCTTATTTTCTTAGTTTTTAAATTAATAAGTTGTTTTGTTAACTTAATTTACTTATATTTATGATTATATACTAATCAGAAAATGTTTGTTTTATTAAGAAGAATAAGTATTTAGTTTGATAATATATACTCTGTAGTTCGATGGCCTTTTTATATTTAAAATTTTAATAAAACGCGGGTTTTTCGTTCGAACATATATACGAAAACCTTCTTCTCCTCCTCTCTCCTATTGCTATCTTCGCTTCTCCCGTGTATAGCGGTACTGTCTCTAACTTCAACTGGTGTAAAGGCGGGAAATTTATATAGTTTTTCTTATATTTACAAAACATTTTTTACTTGATTTACTTATGTTTACTATTACATAATAATAGAAATACATACGCCATACATTATGACACATTCGCGCTCTTTCTCTTGAGCGGCTGAAAAGTTACGAGGTAACCTTTAGGGGCAACATCCGTATATACAAGGTTACATCGTAACTTTTCAGCCAATCAAGAGAAAGGGCGCGAACGCGTCATCATGTATGCTGTTTTTAATAACTTTGTTTGTTTGTGCGCTTGGAGCAGTATCTACTGACGTCATCAGAGTAACTTGAGAGCGTCTCAGAGTTGGATTTAAAGATGGTACAAACAAATGCGCTCGATTGCAATATAACCTTAATGTTATTATTTACTTATTGTAACAGCTATTATGAATAGGAAAAGTAAAAGTAATTTTTCAAACTAATGAATCTAGACTACAATAAAAATGCATCATATACTAGTACTTATGTACCTACCAAGTGAAGTTTTTAAAATATAATGATCGTTCTTTACATCAATCACATTGGTATCATTATATTATCCATATCGTGCATATTTGATGCAGGTATAAATCGGATTATATTTACAAACGACAGTTTACAACACGGTGATAGCGCGATTAGGTTATGTTGCACAAATTGCTCGTAATTGCTCGGACGTCGGATCGCGAGCAGAAAGAGGAACCTCTTTGTGATCTGGATTTGCTTGCTCTAACCAAACAAACACGCACAAATCATGCTCTAAAATACAAACAAACGCGTAAAATTCCATGGATCTGCTTAGATCAGACAAACAAACAAACCTAATAAGTAACGTGGTGCATATATGTAAATATAAATGGCGATTTGTACTCCCAAACTACATGTTTATTTTTAACTACTACTATTATGCAATAGCAAACATAAGTAAATCAAATAAAAAATATTATATAAATATAACACAAAACTTAGAACTAGACACATATATAGAGCATAACATTAAATTAGAAACTAAAATGGTAAAAAATAACGATTATATATTATCAAACTAAATATTTATTCTTCCTAATAAAACAAACATTTCAATGTAAACACGAGAATTATCGCGTGGCGCGTCATCACAGCGTCATCGCCTATCCACCCTCTGCTTTCCCCAGGTCTCACCTACAACTTACGCGGTAACTATTGCAATTAAATAATATTTTACCGACACGTAAGAGAGCCATCTTGTATGTAGTAGTCTAACTACAAAGTTTATATTTAAATCGAGAAGGACATCAACGGCGTGCTGCCATCTACCGCTTTTGTCCAAAATGTTCAAAAATACGCTAACTATTTTGTCCATAAGGTTGCCTAACTAGTATGTATATAAACAATGATAATAATAATAATATAGATTTATTTCCATAATGCCATAGATTAGCGTAAAACACGTCATAAAATTACAAATAACAACAATACAAAAGCAACCTATGGTAGGTGCCAGTCATATAACATATACGTACATATAAATATAACAAAAAACACATAAATAAATAATAAATGGGAAAAATTATAGTTCCAGAGGCTTTTTGGAAAAGTCTGTTACAGTATAAAAACATTCTTTTAACAGATAGTTCTTAAAACTTGCTTTAAATTGATGAACCGGCTGTTCCCTTAATTTTAGTGGTAGATGATTAAAAACACTAATACAATGCCACACCGCTTGTCTTTCTATCTTAGTTAAATGAGTTGTGGGAGGTTACAACCGCGTGTTGACTTTACCTCTAGTATTTTGAGCATGAACAGGTTCATATTTTTAAAAGAGCTATTATAATTTTTTTTACAAATACAGCTGACTCCAAAATGTACACAAAGATGGAAGGGTAAGTAATTTATAGTTTTTAAATATTAACTTACAGGAGTCTTTATTTTGTAGTTGAAAAGGTTTAAAAAGGTGATGTAATTTGTGTTCAAAAGTACTGGAATCATTATTTAACGACAAAAACGCAATCGGAATTTCTTTAAAACTTTTTTAATTCTTTGAAAAATGCTATTTAAAATAAAACAATCCGGCAACATTGTGTAGTTCACGCCAAGATAAAACTATACGTTAATGAGCAATAAAACCCAAAAATTTGATGAAATTTCAAATCACAAAACTGTAGTCGCCCTCTCGGTGACATAGCCTAGCTTTCGCCATCTGCAGGCTGTTAGATCGTAGCCGTCCTCTGGGTGGCACGGAGATAGCTTTTCGTTTCTCTCCGCGTGGCTAGAGACTGTAGTCGTCCTCTGGGTGACATAGTATCCCGGACATTCACTCACGAACTGAAGTTACTTCAGTTAGGGTAGATTTTAAATCATTTATTGTACGACGTTTAAGTATGCAAAAATTCAAAACCCCGAAACAACGTCGTTACAAAAATGTTGTCAATTTACAATAAATGCTCGAAATTTTGTCAGTCCAGTCTTAAGCAGTTCTCTAGTCTTCTACGAACACTTAAATGAAGATACATGTCACAAAATTCACGGGTTGTCTACATTTTTAAACACTCACCTCTCAAGAGTTGTTCCGGTGCTTTTGAATTACCCTGTATAAATTAATCAAAAATGATATTTAATATAAATTTAGAAATGTTAAACTCAAATTTGAAGATACAAGAACAAGGTTTAATTTACACAAACTGTTGCTAATATTGTCTAATTAGGTACAAGTAAAAATAAATATCAGTAATTAGTAACATTTAAATTCATTTTGGCGGATTGTATTGGCTAATAATCGGATTTCAGATGCGGAGAGATCATTCACGTTTACCCCAATGACGCCATATCACCCTCCCATAAAACCTAGACGTCAAGCAGGTTTACGTCTCTGTTCATTTGATATTAATTTTCAATTATACGCATCCCCTAGCCGTAGAGAGTCGCCGAATTAGGTCTTACTAAGTAACCCGCCCTCACATAGCCGCCTCCCCCCAGCATATACGCAGTAAAAATCGACTCTCTGTTGCAGGTGCCAGGTCCAGAAGGACGCGATGGGGCAATTTGTATGGTAATCCTAACGAAAATAAATAGCATCGGGTTCCTAGGTCACGTGCCACGTTGAATATCGTTCGCGCGGTCGTGTTCGAGTATGTGTACTTTGAAAATGGATATGTAGATGGCGTAGATCGGGTAAATATAAGGGAAGGATGCTGTTGATTGTAGGAGAGAGCCGCTTGTCGGGAAAGTACGCAGTTTCTCTTCGAGCTTCATTGAATTTAAAGCTCACGTGTGGAAGACGAACGAGAAGCTTATTCTTTTCAACAATAATATTTACATTCCCCGCATGATTTGAGTTTGCCAGTTCCATCCGCTTTTGTTATCGTTTGAATGCATGTACGTAGAAGTTAGTAATAATAACTGAGATGCTGAGTTGGCTGCGGTTTACTTTACAATGCACTGTATTATTTATACGCAATCGTTTCTCTCCCTTTCCAGAAGCATTAGATGGAAATGGATTTCAAGGGAGATTATAGCTTATATCCAGTCATTCAACATTTTGCCATCATAAAACCATTAAAGTTAGCAGAGAATATAAAAGCGAAACATGTTTTTTTCTGAGGGAATAAACTGTGTATTTACAAGGCAGAAGATAAATAAAACAAAGTGGTCTGATGTACCGGACAACCGTATCTCTTTAGTCCATGGGTTTCTAGAATTATTTAAGTCCACATTTGCTACCCGCGCCAAAGATATTTGCAGATCGCTCGAGGTGACAGCAGAGAGTAAAACGATGCTCTCACATACATAAATAATTGGAACAACAATCACTAAACGTCTAGCCCTTGCTTGGTCGTTAACGTAATTGAGTAGAGGGCAAAGAAAATAGTGGCGCAGTTTGTAGGATTAATCATAGTGAATAAAAACTAGTTTAGTAATACGGGACAATTGTTTCCGAAAGTAGATGTTAATTTCCAACGGAAGGCAGAATAAAATAATATAATTATCCTCACTCTAAACAGATATTTGAAGACACGAGTGGATGAAGGTGTTATGTTACAAAATCAAACTTTTTAAGAAATTAAGTGCCTTTATGTAATTTTTACATCCGTCCATCTCCTCTCAAATTGCACACTGTAGCCCTGTGCAACTCAAGGGCATTGCACCTGGGAGTAAGCGAAATCGAAGAGAGAGAGAGTTACCTGGGACTTTCCCGTAACCTACACTTTCTGAATGAAATAGGATTGGAAGGCCAGCTGTAAAACCCTCCATTCATGCATATCTTGCCAAATTTGCCAATATTCTAACTCCATTTTTACACTAGCTGTGTTTTATTTATGATAGTAATAAAGGATTCTCATATTTTAAAAAGAGGAGATTACCAATAAACTTTTATATGCAATAAAATTCTTTGTAAGTTTTCCATCGGATATTGACGGAGATAAAATGAGCTTCATGCTAGTCTCCTATATTTTCACCATAATTTCATTCATTCTCCATGGTTACTAACTCAATTTTAAAGACTTCCCATCTCTGTTATACGAGTGCTTAAACACCGTATCCCCGTCGAGGTACTACACACGTTTTTAACTCCGCAATCTTGTCTGGGAGAATTTCACCAACATAACCTGGTCGCTTGTGGAAAATTTAATAAAGCTGTTAGTAATCTTTCGCCAGCAGTTAGCTGCGAGCTTCCCGTCCAATAAGTGCATCGTCGAGGGATATTAGCGGCCCGTTTACATATATTAATACATACAGTACCGCGTGGCAGAAAGCTGTTTAGCTATTTACGCGCGAGAACGTCAGCATAATAGAAGCAATGGTAACTGGTGTTGATTGCCGGAATCTACGCCAATGATTTATATTCCACGCTTTGGAATAGGCTTACGGGCGATTAAATCAATGCGTACGATACTGCTCGCAGTAGGGCATACCAGGACTGTGTATATGAGTCTAATAATGGTGATGTGATGTTCGTGAGTTGTGATTCGTGCTTTTCGGCAGTTGATTTGCCCCAAATTCGATTATCCAAAACCAGTCGAGGTTGATAGGTATATTGGGTAGGTTATAAATTGCTACGGTTTACTTTGAACTTGTGTGGCATATTTGTCCACCGAATTTAAGGAACCATTCATTAAGCGCGTGAAGGCGCCTGTCTTACTGTTGATTGCCAATCGGCTCAGGATATTTGATTTTACGCGGTTGTCATTCCGTCCTGGTTACTTTTCAGACAACCTTGGTCGCGTGTAGACGTACAGTCCTTTTCGGCCCTATTCAAATCACACAATATGTGTGTTTCGTAAAGTTTTGGATTTTATCCCATTTGAAGGGATATTAGTTTTGGAATTTGATGAAATCACTTCATCACTCCTTGTAAGGATTTAGAAGAGTTGAATTGTACCATAACACCGAAAAGGTAAGGGACACCATTGTTCTTTTCATTCTAGTGTTCACAGGACTTTCGCTTTTTCGCTTTCGTTGGCATCCATCTGATTATCGTCTTCCGGTTTTATTTATTTAGGTTGCTTGTACCCACGGTTGTTTGAGACACCCACTGTTGTTACATGTTTATAATGTTTGATTAATCTATCGTTAAGTAATAGAAACATATGAATTATTTGCTTAATTTTACAAAACTTTGTCGACATTTATTATCCATCAAATCATTCTATTTACTTTATTAACGAAACACCCTGGTATCACCATATACAGGGTCTGCACATTATCAAAATTCCATCATATACAGGGCTTGCGTATTATTAAAATTAAATGCTTTACTATACAGAGTCAGCGAAACTTATTTTACCTTTACAATAAAACGAACTGTTGTGTTTATGTGTAAGTTTTATTACCTTTATAATACAATTTTGTTGGAATGAATCTTTATAGGACTTTGGCCAACTTTGTGGTAATGTTTCCTTTTTATCTGCGGACTTAGAATCATTAGGTACTTGGCGCTTCGTTATTAAATTTCGTATGCTTAGGTGGTTATTCCGAGGCAGTGCCTTCAAATTTACCGCGATTTAAAGCCAACTTCCTTAGGATAACATACTTCCCAGTCTCCATTGAGCTACGCCGTCAGCATACTGCTCTTGCCACAACAGATACACCGTCATTTAGTCCCGCTTGCCGCAGCTGTTGAGCGAAGAATTACCACATCGAGTCGATAATAAGATCATATGTGATTCCTGGATTACTCGCAAGTCACGCTTTTGTTTTTGTTTCGCGTCGCGTTTAAGTTCAGTATTTAGTTTGCAGGTTCTCGAAGTGGCAAAATAAACAGAATTCTCATTAAAATTACCTTCTATGTGCTTTACATAAAGATATTACAAGGACTGTAGCGCAGTGATACACCATGAGAACCTTTCGACCTCCATAAATCTATCAAACTTGAGTGGCGGAAGGGTACAACTTCACTTTTTGAAATATGTTCATCATGGTTCCTCACAAGAAGATGATAAGTTCCTAAAAGTGCGTAGTGTCGGGCCCACCCCAAAGCCGCGCATCCACAATCAGCCCCCAAAAATTTTACTTCGCAAAGAGCAAAAGAAGGCTGCTATTAATAAATATTATGTGAATTTGATATTTTTTATTATAATTTAAGTTTTATTCGGTTAAGAATAAATTTATTTGCACAAACCACTCGCAGATTTTAGACAATTCAGTATTTATTAAATTTTCCAAATCCTCATGATTAGAGGCATACCACGTAAGGGAAGTATCGTCAACGAAAAGAACCGTGTGTGATTGGCGGGCAACATGCGCCAGGTCATTAATAAATATTAAAAATAACGTTGGCCCCAGCACCGTGCCCTGCGGTACACCACACATGACTCTGTTACCCCTTAAATTAACGAAGTCGTTAGTGATTTTCAACGTTACATGTTGACGGCGAAACCAATCATTAACTTTACATCTAAAGCCATACCTTCCAAGTGCAAGTTGCAAAAGAGACTCTAGTGGGAAGCACAATTAAAAGCTTTAGATAAATCGCAGAATATGGTGGCAGTCATTTTATTCATTATTAATATTTTCGAATATACTATATGAGAGATTAGTATTATTATAAACCTTACAATACTTATGGTCGGTTTTATACAAATGCATGACGACGGTAATTTATATATCCAATTGAATTTCAGTGAAAATTAATTAACAAAAATCACTCGGTTTAATTTTTTTTATAAATTCATCACATCTGTAAAGCGGTTACACTATACGAAATGACACAATAATTTCTCTCAGTCAGAGGTGAACGCACATAACCTCAAATATACAACCTCATAAATTAATACACAAAATGCGAATTGGCTATTCAATTTTTTCTCTATGTACGTCCATTACGATAAAATTTAATTTCAATTATGTGTGCGCATTAAAACACGAATTTTGTTTAGGTACGACAAAAATTTCCGATGTTGTAGTAAACGCTGAATCAGTCGATATTGTACGTTTCATGTTTGGATTTACTCATCATATATGTTTAATTATAAATATGTATTTATTTATTTTATTAGTTGTCACGTTTATTTTAGCTTTAAACGATTATATATCTAAGTGTATTAATATATATTAATAAAAGGAGATCAAATTGTGTTAGAAAAAGAAATGGGAGAACTGTTACGGTCCAATTTGAATTGTCAATATATATTTAACCCGTATTTTATATATATATACTAATTGAAAAGCCAGAAAAAAGCTATAAGTAATGTTAGAACTTATAGGGCACTGGATGGGGATACCGATCATTTCATGGGTAGGGGCAAGAATGAAGCAAGTTGTGCCAGAAATTAGGAATAGTAGAAGCAAATACATTTACAAACAATTAGGCTAAAAAAGTAGAGGGAAAGGAAGGAGTATGAGGAAAAGTTACAAAAAGAGCTAGCGGACATGGAGAGAAAGCAACATAGAAGAAAAGTGGATAGGGCTGAAGCGAGGATAGAGAGAGTGGCTCAAAAGTGCGAGAAGAAAGTTAAGGAACAAAGAAAGCAATGGTTTGATGAAGACTGTAGGAGGGAAACTGGGGAAAGGGGAAAGTTATGGTAAAAATGTTGAACGAAAGAACGGAAGAAGCCAAAATGGCTCACGAGAGACAGAAGAAGAGGACCAAAAAACTAATAAGAGAGAAGAAAAGGAAATATAATGAGAAGGTACTGCAGAAGATTGAAGAAAATTACAAAAATAACCAGATTGCGAAATCTATACAAATAATAAAAGGAGAAAGGAAGAGCCGTATTAACAAAGGCAGCTCTTTTACAAAGATAAAAGGGGAATCTAATTGCCAAGGAAAAGAAGTTCTAGAAAGATGGGGAGTACTTTCAGAATTACTGAATGGTGAAGGATGGAGAAGAGAGGAGCTGGACAGGGCAGCACGACTGGCAAACGAGAAAGAAGAAGAATCACCAACATATAGAGGAATAATGAAATAATACAAACTTGAAAATGAATAAGAGTCCAGGAAGTGATGGAATAACGCAGAATTAGTAAGATATGGGGGAAGGAACAAGTGAGTACATACATACGTTAATAGAGGCAGTATGGAGAAAAGAACAGATGCCTAAAGAATGGTCGTTGGCAGTAATATGTCCGTTGTATAAAAAAGGTGATAGGAAGGAATGTCGGAATTATAGTGTATACCAGTTCGAGGAGGTAGAAAATTTTACATACTTAGGAACGACAATAACTAGAAAGCCGGGTGTAGAAATGGAAATTCAAGCTAGATTAATGGCAGGGTATAAATGTATTGCAACACTCAATGGAATGTTAAGGAAGAAAGATGTATCGAGGAAACTGAAGATAAGGATATATAAAACGGTAATAAGGCCAGTAGTTTTGTATGCGTCTGAGACTTGAAAGACACTAAACAAGGGGGAGCAAGCAAGGCTAGCTGTGTGGGAGCGGAAAGTTTGGAGAAAAATATTTGGAGGGAAGAGGGAAGAAGAGATAGTGGTGAGAAGAACAAATCAAGAATTGAATGAACTTTATGGAGAAGCAAATATAGTGGGAGTGGTGAAGGCGCAGAGGCTGAGATGGATGGGACATATAGAAAGGATGTTGGAGTCAAGAATACCAAAAATGATAATGGCAAGGACAGTTGGCGGAAAGAGGAGGAAGAGGCCAAGGGGAAGGTGGAGGACAGAAGTGGAAAAGGATATAAACACGTTAAGGATAGCAAGATGGAAAGAAGTAGCGAAGGATAGAAACAGATGGAAGAAAATTACTAATGAAGCCATGGGCCTCCTAGGCTCGCAGTGCTCATATATACATATTTTAATAATATTTTCTGCGAAACACATTTCACGTGTACTTACATGTATAATGTTTTATTAATTTATCATTAAAAAAAAAAGAAAAAAACCTATAAATTATCTTGTGCTGTAGTATCCAATGAACGATGAATATTGTAGGGGAGAAAAGATAAGTAAAGATATTAATACATTTTGTGAACGAAAGAACGAGTTTTTTACACTACTCTCCCCTATAATATATTAAATTATTTGTTTAATTTTAATTTTTTTAATTTCTAATAACCATCATATTTCTTTTTTTATTTTGCCAAAATTCCGTCATACACTACGCCGCCATATTACTACAAATTTATTCTGCCTTTACACTAAATCCAATCTTGTTGAATTTATGTGTGAATTCGATTACCTTTACTATTGCATTTTACTAGCATTGAATTTGACGGAATTTGGCAAACTTTTGCGGTAACTTATCTCCTCCTTTATCTGCGAAACTTAGTGTTAATTAGGCTGTTGGCACTTCGTTCTTAAATTTTTTATGCTTCGGATTTTATCCGAGCCTTGGCGCCCACATACCGTGATTTGACAAGGATTTAGTCCCGCTTGTCGCAGCTGTTGAGCGAAGAATTACCATTTCGGGTCGACAACAGGTAGGTGATATCCTGGTTCACCCGTGGGTGGCGCTTTTCATTTCGGATTCGTTTAATAATAATAATATAATAATAATATATTTTATTGTAGCTTGGTTGGAAAAACAATACAATACCAGTACAATACGTCATAATCAATTATCAAATACAATTTACTTGCCAATTAAGAAAGTCTTGGATGTTATAGGGTTCCAGACTACATAGAAAATTAAATAATTTCTTACGAAAAATTGCCAAAGAATTGATTATTTTGAGCTCATTTGGTAGAACATTGAAAAATTTTAAACACATATAATTTAGACTATTTTGGGTTAAAGTTAGTCTAGTTTTAGGGTAGCAGTAATCGTTTTTGTTTCTAGTGTGATAATCATGAAATAATTGATTTTGATCGAACAGATGTTTATTTTTAAAGAGAAATAATAATGACTCAAAAATATAGATTCCATATAAAGTCAGGATTTTAGTTTTTTTTAAAAGGCCTCTACATGACTGGTTAAAATTGAGTTTTATATAAAGTACGTAATATTTTTTTTTGAATTACAAATATTCGAGAAGTATCACTGCTACCCCCACAAGATAATTCCGTATTTTAAATGAGGATAACAGCAACCATAATATATTGCCCTAAGGGTGTGTGCGTCCACAAGATCTCGCAATTGTCGTATGCCAAAACAGACACTACTAATTTTTTTAGCTAATACATCGATATGTTTTTTCCATTTTAAATGATCATCCACTACGAGTCCCAATATACGCACAGCATCCCTAACAGGGTAGGAGTTATTGTTTAATATTAGCTGAGTGGGATAATTTTGATTTTTTGTTTTAAACAATTAATTCTGATTTTGCACGATTAATTTGCAATTTGTTATCCTGTAACCATTTTCAATGCATTCTAGAGAGTCTGAAACAGCTCTAGTTACGGTGTCCAGGTTGTCCCCATTACAAGGAAGGAAGTATCATCTGCGTAATTAATAGCCTAAAATTACAATCGGACCGTTGGCATTCCCCAGCATGGATGTCGTTAAAATACAACAGGAAAAAGGGGTCCCAGGATACTACCTGTGGAACGCCCTTATTTACTTTGATATCACTAAATAGATGGTTTGCCATCAGTTGAGATAGAGACCGTTTGTTTCCTACATGATAGATATGACTGTATCCATGACAGGGCAGTTCCTCTAATTCCGTAACACTCGAGTTTTTGTATCAATATTTGGTGGTCAATGCTGTCAAATGCCTTTGACAGATCCAATAAAAAGCCACAAGGAATTGTTATTTTTTCCAATGCTGAAATAATCTTTTCCGTAAGTTCAAGAAGTGCAGTCTCCGTACTTCTGCCTTTGACAAACCCATGCTGAAACCTGTTTAAGGTGTTGTATTTAATTATAAAGTGATAGAGTCGGTTGTAAGCGATTTTCTCAAATAATTCGAGAAGCTTGGCAAGAGACTTATTGGTCGATAATTATTAAGATCGTCAGGGCAACCTTTCTTGTAATGAGGGACAACCTTTGCATGTTTAAGGCTGTCTGGAAAACATCCAGTTGTAAACGAACTATTTACAATGTGCGTCAGAGGTTTCAAGTAAGCATTTATGCATTGTTTAATAAACGATATAGGGATGCCATCCATGCCCGAGGATCCGGAACCTCTCAGGGAGACAACAACCTCTCGAAACTCCTCCTCACATACAGGAAAGAAGTAGAATGAATGAGGATTAGTTTTTATATTTAATTCATTAATAGTATTTGTCGTTGCAACTGAAGGCCCGGAAAAGAGCTGATTAAAACTATTCGCGAGAGATTCCAAATCCTTTACCATGGGAAAGGCAGCTGGGTTGCATCTACCCATATGATTATTAATTATATGCCACATATCTCTACTTTTATTGTTTGAGTTTAGAAGTAGATTGCTATACTGATTTCTTTTTTGAGTAATTATTGCGTTGTCATATATAAGTTTATATTTAGTAAATGTCATTTTATATTTGCTGTCATAAGTAGATGCAATCCGCAAGGCCTCCACAGTATTCCTAAGGTTTAACATTTCTTCAGTTAATGGAATAGATTGTTTGTGTTTTATGGGGATCTTTTTAATTGGTTAGGTTTGGTATTTAAGATTTTCGGTAATTTTAGCTTACAATTCGCGGCGGTAGTAAAACGACGT
Organism: Protaetia brevitarsis; assembly: GCA_004143645.1. Lineage (NCBI taxonomy): Eukaryota > Metazoa > Arthropoda > Insecta > Coleoptera > Scarabaeidae > Protaetia > Protaetia brevitarsis. Next base: position 69,005 of record RXPK01002875.1, on the reverse strand, counting down.
CGAGGGAATACTTTGAATACGCAAAAAAGCTTTTTATTCGCAATAATAATTACCCCAAAGTGTAATTAAGAGATATTTACGGTGATCATAATTTTTATCCCTACCCTTTCCTACGTTATCATAAACGGCCCGAGTAGGAACGGATTCAAAACGAGCCACTCCGCCCCGTCCAAAATACGTTTTATTAAAAGATAAATCGAGAGTCTTTTGTTTCTTTCGCGTTGCATCGATTGTACCGATCATTAAAGCAGCGCGATCTACGTGGTAAAACCAGACACGTACACACGCACACAGACACAAGGACGGGTGACCTGATTTATGTGCCGTTCTTCGTCCAGAGGGCACCTCGGATGAGTTCCGTTATTTTCCTTTTAATTCTGTTTTTTCGTTTTTTTTTCGTTCGGGCGAATGGATTTTCGGTATATGGGACGGACAAAATTTCCTTTGTAGCTTGTTTTCCTATCCAGGAGAAAGAAATTAATTAGGGTGGCTCCGTAAAAACGGAGAGAATGAGAAGAGAAATCGTCAGCAGGATTCAATTAGAGAAGGATATCTGGATATCTACTCCGTTACTTGTGTAGGCTGCATTCGCATCTAAGACCGGTTTAGGTTGGAGTATAACGTTCTAAATAATTTAAATTTACTACCTGGAATTACCTTAATTAAGGTGTATTTTAGTAGAAAATATATATAAAATTCTATATTATAACTACTAATTCAAAATATCTAACCCGAATTATAATATTTTGTACACATATTTTTTTTTACACAAATAAAGCAAACAATTTATTCAAAAAGACAATCTTTTCTACAAAAGTCTTATAGAATTCAATGGTGCATAAGTTAAAACTATTTTTAAATATACCGGATGTTCAGGAAGACTGGGTTTTTCATCATAGCTCTATTTTTACTTTTAGGAAAAAACCTTTTCTACAAAAGTTGTACAGAATTCAATGCTGCATAAGTTAACAATATTTTCCTCTACACAGGGTGTTCACGAAGATCCAAGAGTCTTTGCTTATAGCTTTTTAGGAAAAAACCTTTTCTACAAAAGTTGTACAGAATTCAATGCCGCATAACCTAAAAGTATTTTCGACTATACAGGGTGTTCCAAAAGTAAGAAGAAAAGAAAACTACTTAAAGCGTGTTGCACATTCTAAAAGTGCCAACTTTTCTCGAATGGGGACCGACTTCAAAAAACCACCATCTTCGCTGACGAAGATGCGCACCATCTAGTTTTGTATAAATTCATGTATAAATTCCAAATGATTTGAATTGTAGTGTATGTGTTTTTGTTCGTCTTTTGAAAAAGTGTTTCAAGTTGCAGTGTTGCCACTACAATTCCTTTGTCGTAAATGACGTTATATACCATAAAAAACTTAAAATTCACTTTAGAAGGAATGAAATTATTAACATATATGTTATTATCGTCAGGCTGCGGCTTCTTTAGATAAATTATTATTTTAAAATCACTCTTCCCTAAAATTTTACTCTAAAACAAAATTAGTTTTTTGCAGTGTAGATCATGTGTCAGCTGTGACAGCTGTCATCTTGACGTCAGTAATTTCGATCTTCGAACGTAATTTCAGTGAAATTTTATCACTGGAATTTTCAGTTACCACAGATGAATTGCTGCGATCCAAATCATTCTTACACAGTTCATTTAATGGATGAAAAAAGTTAGCGTTGAAATATGGGTTACAAAGCGGCCGTACAAGTTTTAAAGTAAGTGCAAAATCCTTTTGTGTATAACCCGAGTCTATTTTATCCGTATCACCGTCTTACAGGCAGGCAGATATCTTGAAGGCGAAACTCTGCAAAAACTGCGACCTGCTGAACAACTCAGAGATATGGGTCAACCAGCAGCAATTGCAGACAATCTACCATCAAGTGCTCGTGTGGGATTTAGAATACGCCCTAGATAAAAAGGTAGAACAGGAATTGTGGACTTTGGGGTTCAAGAATCAGATATCGACGTTGCAAGAATTAACATTATTAAAGACAAAAAGGTATGTACTTGTGTTTATTTTTTCATATTTCAGGGATTTCAATGCACTGTCACTAACTTTGTTATTACTAAATCTACATAATTTTATTAAATCAGATTCAGTGTTTTGTATGTTGAAAATGATCGAGTGAAGCTTAGTAATACTATGCTGAAATTTTCCAAAATAGCATATGTGTATAAATTGATTTATTACAGAATCCAAAGCGGCAAGACTCGCAAGCACTATTATCATGGTGCTTAGAATCGGCGTCTGGATTTTATTTAACCCTATTACAAGAATTATGCACCACTTTTGACTTGGATTTACCGTTCAGACGAATGGGAACCGTTTATGGGCAGTTTAAGACTTCATATAGTAATTGCGAGCAAGTCACAGTGCCCCAATCCTCGTCATGTTTATATATATGTCAATATTGTTTAGTACACTTAGGGGATATAGCGAGGTATCGTATCGTAAGTAATGAAATCCTGGTCTTTGGCAGGGCTAAAACTAAATCTAAAGTTATTGACCAAATACGAGTTTTTGTTAACAGTGAGGCACTAACCATCTCAGAGCATGCCAGGAATCTGGGGTTGCTCATGGATACTAAGCTTCGGTTTAAAGAACATGTTTCTTGCCTTATAAGACGTGCATTTTGCTGTTTGAGGGTTCTGTATGGCAGTAGGGACTGCTTGGATATAAATTTGAGGAAGCTGTTATGTAAGACACTTGTGTTGTCGCATTTTAACTTTTGTATTAATGTATATTTTCCTTGTCTTGACAGTTCTGATAGATTGAGAATACAGCGAGTGCAGAACTCATGCCTGCGTTTTATTTATGGCTTTCGTCGCTATGACCACATTTCACATACATTTAAACTAGCTAATTGGTTAAACATGTCTCGCAGAGCTGATTTTCATGCAACTGTGTTCTATTTCAAAATCATTACTCACAAGAAGCCTAGTTTTCTCTATCGAAAGATTACTTTCAGAGCGAACGTCCATACAATAAATATTAGATTTAGAGGACTGCTCACACCGCCCCGGCACCACCTCGAAATGTTCAAAAGGTCTTTTTCTTACCATATCGTCCGTTTGTATAACGGTGTCCCGTCTTATCTGCGTTTGTCGCATTCGAGTTCCTTCGCCTGTTGACTACGAAAATATTATTGTGAATCGTATGGCTATAATTAAATCTGAATTCTGTATAGATACCCTCATATTTGTTATTACTGTATAATTTTGTTGTATTCATATATATTATTTATAGTTAGTTGTGGTTTTGGTAGCTTCGTTTGGCGTTCTCTTTTTATTTCACCCTTGAAGGCTTGAGAGGTAGACCAGCTACTTCGAGTAAGTCGCTGATTTCGAGCCGTTTGGCGTCAGAGAGTGAACGATCAGGACTTCGTCTATTTCTTTTTTATATGTCTCTTGCTTATACTATTGGTAGTTGTCCTTATAACATTTTGTTATGTTTTAAAAATGTATTCTCTGTTGTCAATAAACCACTTATTATTATTATTATTATTATTATTATTATTATTATTATTATTATTATTATTATTATTATTAAATAGTGTTACTCTATACATTCAAGTTCATATGACAGACTAACTAATATTTTGATTACTCGAACCGGTATCATTTCTGTAGCGTATCTACTGGCAAAGAATCTCATTAATAGGCAGTCCAGATTCCTTAATGTAATCGTTATTGATCATATTTTAATTGATGAACTATATTATGTGCATAGGATTTCTCTGCTATCTTGGTACTTTTGCTATTTCTATGGAATATCTATTATAGCGATGCAGTGAGTGAGTCATACACTTGTAGGAAACTTGTACGTCTTTACTTATGAGTGTAATGTATGATCCTTTTTTTTTCTTCATTATTTGATTTAAAATATCGATTTTTTGCGCGTTGAAAAATTGATAACCGTCTTCAGATTTCAATACTAATGCTCTCGAAGTGGGTTCTAGGGGGGATAAAACACCATAACGGGCGCACATATTTGATATTGCCTTTTTTTGTAATGTACTTCATATTCCCACGTCGACAGAAATTGAAATAGAAATGTAATTTTTCGTCGGAGAACGCGTAAGTAGAATACCTTTACCTCCACACCGAACGAATAACTCAGCAAATACGGCGGAGCGCACGAAACAAGCGGGCATATGACAAAAAGAACGCCTTGAATATTTTATGAATCCTCGGGGGGATAGCCGGAGTTACCTTGGAAGAAGGTTATGCGAGAGAAGCAAATGAAATTATGCACGCGTTATCGTAATACCTGGGCACGATACGTGTATAAGAGTAAAAAAAAAGCGAACGAAATGAATCGAGAAACAATAGAAGTTCGCGGCCGCGATGTTTTGTTACGATAAAATATTAATTTTGTGTGTCTCGTTAATTTAGCTCGGTTGTGTTGAATCGTGAAATTTAAGGGCGGTGCTTGAGGGCAAATTTAACCTGATCACCCCTTGTTTTCTCAATTTAACGAAGCGAGATTAAAGAGCGTCGACAATTGTTTCCGCCACGGGAAAACGTTAGTAATTCTGGATGAGATAAATGTCTGTAAAGTACTGGAGGGTGTCGGACTACGACGACGCAGCTGGAATATACGCAAAGAAGCCTAAGAAGGCTCTTCCGGTAAGCTTCAGCAAAGACACAAGGGTGTTCCAGACTGAGGTTTCTGCAATTAACCATTATGTCATTATGGGAAATAAAAAGATGGACCGTACCAGGTAAAAGCATCGCTATGTTCTCTGACAGGCAGTCCACACTTAAAGCAATTAGTTCCATAAGTGTGGACTCTAAGCTGATTTGGGACTGGGTAAACGCCCTAAATGAGGTGAGTACCCAAACGGAATTAACATTGATCTGGGTTCCTAGTCATGCAGACATGAAGATAAATGAGGTGTCGGACGAGCTGGCGATTGGTTCCAAAAGTGTGAACTCTAAGCCCCAAAAAAAGGTGGGCACTCAAAGGAAATTGACGTTGGCTTGGGCTTCTATCCCACTCATCGTAAGAGAGATGAGGCCAGGCGAGGTTCGTCATTCGTTGAAGCTCGCCCTTCTTTTGGCATTACTAAAACGCAAATTAAAAAAATCAATAAATAAATGGATGCATAATCAGTCTAGAGAAGTGGTGGCAAGAGTCATCGGAACAGAGACAGACAGAAGAGTTTTTAAAGGACCTGAATTTACTAAAAATTTACTGAATAAAGGTAGAAAGACTGAAAATATCACTGGTCACTGTACACTGTAAAAAAAGTTGCAGTAAAATTACATGTAAAATCGTTGGTAACAAAGTTGCCTACAATTTTACAGGTAAATTTGCTTCATAAGGTAAAATTTCTACCATCTAGTAAATTTCACATGCTGATGTGTTTTTCAAAGATTGTACTGTAAAATTCGTATGTAATATTTATATGAACTCTATATTTACCGAACACTGAAGTAATTTTCATATGTATTTTTATAAAGAGAGCAAGCAATTTACCTAATTCTTTTATAGCACCTAATAGGTCATACTGAATCGCTCAACCAGGGATCAAGAATGAACACGCTTACGCGAAACCTACGATTGTTTGTGACGTACATGATATCATTGAGCCAATAATAAGTTCGACAAACGAATAGAATTACCTATGCCCACAGATAAATAATCCAATAACCAATCACATTGCGGCGTATGAATTTCGTATTTTCCATGATATCTATAGTTTTACCCGAAAATTCAAGTAAAAACAGATAAATATAAAAGATCCTCATATTTTTACAGCAAAATTAATAGATCACTAGTAAAATTACATTTAAAGTGCACTAAATACCCCAAAAAAAATGTCAATTTTACACTTTTAAGTAAATTTTGAGAGTAAATGCAAAATTGTACATGTTTTTTCCTGTATTTTCCTTTTGAATTTTTGTTACATCTTAAACTTACATGAAAAACCTATAAATTTTACCGAAATTTCTTTTTCGTTGTTAAATATCCTAGAAAAAACATGTAAAACAAAAATTTATACGATTTATTGTGGTAAATTCACAACGTTATTACATGTAATATTCCTAGTTTACCATGGCAAAATTACTGTAATTTTTTACAGTGTAGACTAAATAGGCATCTTGGCAGATGACGCAACTTGCAAATTCAGCCAAAAGAAACCTAGTTCATGTTTTTGTGGCAATGTGACGGCCTGGCGAGAACAAGGTTTCTTGTAATGGGCATGGAGGACACCACAGCTAGCAGCTGTCCAAAGAAACCGCCCTCAAAGGTGATAGACCTAATTAAGAAAGCAAAATTTTGACGTTTTTTTTTAAACCTGATGATGGCGATTACCCGCAGCCCGAAACACATTTTAAAAGATATAATAAAATACGGCTTTGTTCGGGGTCCGTCAGTTGAGGAAAGCAATTAGCATCAATTCTATTAGAATGTTCTACTTTCGAAGCATAGAATCGCGGTTGCGGTATGTTTTACTGTTTTGGGGTTCGTCTACAGGTGCAAATTCACTGTTCCTATTACAAAAAAAAATAATAAGATGTATGTTTGGGGTTACTCACATAACCTCATGCAGACCTTACTTCAAGGAAATGCATATATTGCCGTTATTTTCGTTGTTCCTTCAAGAAGTGCTATTATTTTATAAAAAAAAAATGAACAGATGTTTGTCCATAACGGCGATGTGTCTAATGCGATGACTACTCGCAATTCACAAAATTTGAGTGTACCTCGTCACAGAACCAGTTTGTTTGAGCAAAATCCACATTATAGAGCGATACAGTATTTTAACAAACTCCCTTATGAAATAAAAATATACACTAGTCATACACTGTCACAATTTAAAAGAAAACTAAGAGTCTATCTGCTTAAACATTCATTTTGCAACGCAGCAGAGTATCTTTCCAGCTGACTTTCAGATGTGCGACATTTATTTTGTGTGTTGTTGGTCATTTTGAATGTTACCGTGACATATTGCAATAATAATAATAATAATATATATATGTTATATTTATATTGACCGTTTTATTTAATGTAATGTAATATTTACCTTTGGACGATGTCAATGTTTATTTCTAAACGTGTGACAAATAAATAAATAAATAAATAAAGACATTTTTATGAATAAGAAGGACAATTATTTATATCGCATTAAAAACGTGCCTAACACTAGGTTGATATTAGCATACATATGTTTCACCTTACCAAGTCGTTACCATCATCAGTGCTACTGGTCAAACCTAATGTATTATTATTTATATATACAATCCTCAATCACATTCACTGGTTTCCAGCATATCACATAACCTCCAAACTTAGTTGTTATCAAACTTGTTTCTCTTGGTTATATTGCTTTATAATATTATAGCCTCATTTTCTAATATATATTTATATTTATCTGCAATCTATATTTTTTATTTCTTTATACGTCAGTAGCATCGTGATTGAATTATTTTTGTAAGTCCTAAGATGTTGGCCTTGGGGGAGGAGCATTAAAAGTTTTTAATAAATAAAATAATAATTGTTTTCTTGAACAGCGCTGATGGATAGAGTGAATTTCTTTTAAAATATTTTTTTACAATACCACGGAGGGAGCAAGCCTTTAAAGCGCTGTAAATGATAAAGAGTGAATTTCATAATGTTACTTTAAAGCTTTAAAATTACTTTAAATTAAAGTTCCCATAAATAATACACAGACTTTTGTTAAAGTGCTGAAGTGACATTTATTACGAAATCGGCACTAAATTATTCCCTTTCATAACACCGAGGTGAGGAACTAAAAGTGTTTATAATAAGGCGCAACTTGAAAGCAGTATAAATTGTGTAGACTAAAAATATAGATGCACAATTGGAAATATAATTCCATCTGGTCCTGGATGCTTCATTGTATCCAAGGTTAGAAGTTTGTTACAGCTAAATTCCCATAGGAACAATTTAACATTTATGCCTCCAGAGTTGAAGTCTTGTAGGTCTAATACAAAGTTATATTCTCTGTGACATTAAAATTTTACTATAGGACAACCCAGCATCTCGGTAGACAACAATTCTACCTCTGTCAAAGTCACTAAGCAAGGTAATAATTTTAACGTCTTCGAACTTCAGCCATTTTGTTGCCTTTAACACTCGTAGATGGAGGCACAGAGGCAACTAAACATTTCTGTACTAGTCAGCTCTCATAAACAGGTTTCTTCACCAAAAAAACGAAAAGAAATTTTTGATATAATTATCAAAGATAAAACAGTTCGCAAGGCTTGCTTTAAATATAGTCATTCTGACTCCAAGAAATTAAGTTGATTTCTGAGTGTAACACTTTTAATGTCACTGATTTATAATCGATAGTTGATAATTTTACACGTCAAATTCGTGAAATCCTACCCGCCTTTATGTATCAATTATGTCCAGCGAATTAGGTCACTGACCACAGCGTAATAGCCGACAGTCCTTTACCTCCCTTTAATTCTTAAACACTTACGATAGACTTCGCCCCCAGTGGGGCCGACTAATTCTAAATAACAGTGGCATCATACTTAATTCATATCTATGGGGTTGTCGCCCCTCGTATTTACTGCATCCTAGCTCCGATATGCCCGCGTGCTAATTCGCCACTGCAGGAATACGCAGAGCTTACGGAATTGTTAGGCAGCGTGCGAAATGAGGGAGGGAGGGGGTTAGTGCGGCCCGCATTTCTGTCTCTACCAGGTCACTTTGTACGGTCCCTTCAACCCTGTTAGGTGCTCCGACATTCTGGGAATGTTTTAAATTGTCTACCTCGTTACTTTGCGAGTCGTAAACTTTAAAAGAAACGCGGTGAATTACTCAGTAGCTGTTCCTAGGTAGCTTCCTACGTACGTCGAGGGTCTTTGTGGAATGAGTTGGAATGGATGGGAGAGCGGGATTTAGGAAAGAATTTCATGCGACGAGACTACGATGCCAGGGGATTCTTGCCGAGAGTATACAAGCAAGTATTTCTATTAGGGCAATAGTTAACAAAGAAGAAATTGCATATCTAATGCCTCTTGTGAAGTTATGTGCAGTTGCACTAACGCCATGATTTTGTTTTTCCCCATTTGAGCTGTATATCCTGGCTTGTTTCATATTTTATTGTTCAATGCTATTTTACAAAATATTTCTTTTAATTTTTTCTCGTGCTTAGAAAGAAAATATCTAATATATTTCTCTGTTTATTGGATGTTATTGACTGCAAAGCTGCAGCAAACTGATAAAAATTGCAACAAGTTGTGCAATAAGCGAATAATTTTTTTTTTGGGATTTTTTTTTTGTTAAATTTAATAAATACTTTACATACAAAAATACGCGAAATGTCTCGAGATGACTCGATACGTATTTGTGAATGCTTTGGCATAATAACTTTACACGAATAAGGCTATGCTGGGAATCAAATCGGTAAAATACTAAATCTATCGGCGCACTATGGGAGGAATCGAACTTTGTAGGTGGCCAAAATTACTTTAAGGAACGGATAAGTTATAGATTACAAATCACTTTCTATATTATGTGTGTATGTGTGTATTTTGCAAGGGTAATATTACACTGCGACCTAAAAGATCTATTGTGTCCCATATTCTTGCTGTTTTACAGCTGGCCTTCCAATCCTATTCCTTTCAGAATGTGTAGGATATCAGAAGGCCCCAGGTCAGGTAAGTCTCCCTCTTTGATTGCACGTGCTCCCAGGTGCAACCCCCTTGAGTACGCAGTTTGAGAGGGGTTGGATGCCATCATGTTTCCCAATCTGCTCCAATCGTTTTGCTTCTCCCTTTGTTCCTTCCTTGTGAGGTACTCTCACTTTGGAAGTGGAAGATTTCTTATGGAGATCCTGCTCCAATTTCTGTTAATTATAAACGTCCTTCCTCCATGGTTGATCCCACGAGTAGCTAAGGAAGAAAAGGTCCACCTCCACAGAGCCCCGCATGCAGAGGTAAGTCTAAATACAATGGGGTGCGCCAGGTACCCCAAGGTTGGACTAGTAGACTGGTCTTCTATCCAGCCACGCATCCCATCAGCCTATTCCGCCACCTTAGAATTTAGGTTTTTGTTGAGGCTGTCTCCTCTCGATCGGTGCAGTTAAGCCAAGACCCCCCATCCCTTTCGGGACCTGGTTTAACAGTTGGGCTTTCGGTAGCCCAGAGCAACAACTGGCATTGTTGTAGACAGCTCGGGCGAGGGAGTAGTGGTTCACGGCAACGGTCTTATTCACCCTGCTCCGGTTTTAAGCAGATAGGACGAACTTATAGCCGCCACTAACCATCTCGTCTTGAGCGAACCCTGACAAGATGGCCTTTCCCCTATCCACCATCCCGGGGACGCGCCTGGTAGGTACTCCCAACCCCCAGGTTCTATATTATACAGTTCTCATATTTAATAATTAATCAGTTACAGGTATTTTTTATCTTTGTCCATATGTACAGAATACTGAGCAACCGGATGAACAGTAAAACAAAAAAATGCACTATTTCTGTGACGTTTGTGGTCACATGTGACCACCACGTGACCACAAACGTCAAATAGTGCATTATTTTTTGTTTTACTGTTTGCTGTCCTGGTTATTGTTTACGTTCTATCATCTGAGATTTAACGTGTTTGGAAGTGCTAGCTTTCACGTTTCCTATGCTTTTCTTGTGAATTTTCGTAAATATAGCATTTATTGCACAGTAACTGTGTTTTTAAAGACTTCTTAGCGGAACGCTCAATGCTTGCCTAGTGAAAACTCACGGATAAACAAAATAGATTCATTGTAATGGCGCATTACCTGCATTCTGCATTACGCTATGCAAGTGAGGATGTGGTTGGATAACAATTTTATTATAGGTTGTAATTGATTGAACTGTAACACAGTGTAACAACCAAAATGGGAATGGGATGAGACCAGTTGCAAATGAAAGTTGACATTATCCATAACAAAACCTTGAAGGGTTTTTTTTAGTTCGGTGCGAAATTTTTTTACACGCATTTGAAGTTGTTGATTTTGGAACGCTGTCTAACGAGGAAAGATCATTGAAAATTTGATAAAATAATGCTTTTTTATTTTTATTATCCTGGAAAGTTGTGGTATCTTACTGTTTTTGGGGTCGAGGAATTCATTTTCGATATTTATTTTTACCTAAAACTGACGCTAGATGGCGCTGTTATACAAATAGTGCTATTTCTTGTAAATTTTCAATAAAAAAAAAACGATGTATTTACTGCTTCACTGCTTTAGACATAATATTTGACCCCTTAAAGAATTTCTACAAAAAACAAGACAATAAGGCAATAAAACTCAGTAACGCACAAATTCAAAACCAGACCATAAAGATACACAAGCGCACAATTATATTACCTGTCAATCTATATATACTGACAACAACGTACCAAGACAATTTAGTAAGAAAACAATCATTGAAGAAGGCGCATAGCCGGAATGAATGTTTGCAGCATTTGAAATATTATTGTTATGCTGTGATTTGAAAATGGTGGCCTTACTTTGTGGTTTACAAGGTGGCTATACGAAAAACATGTGCTTTATATGCTTGTGGAACACACGTTACAAAGGAAATCAATATCAAAAGTGTGACTGGGAAAAGAGAGAAGTTTTTCGTGTTGGAACAGCTAATGTTATCCATGAACCTCTTGTACCAGCAGATAAAGTATTCCTACCACCACTTCATATTAAATTGGGTCTTTTCAAAAATTTTGTAAAGGTGTTTTCTGTAGATGGACCAGCTTTTACTACTTTAAGATCTACATTTCCACGACTCAGTGCTAGCAAAGTTAAAGAAGGTATTGTATACAAATAAAATAAATGATTTTAAAAAATGAATTTACAATATTTTTTTCTAATTTTACAGGTATGTTTAATGGTCCAGACATTAGAAGATTGAATTCTTTGGATCAAAATCAATTAATTGCAATTAAAGACGTAATCGAAAATGTTCTTGGTAAAAAAACGAGAAGCAGATAGTGCACAAAGAGTTAAACGTCTCTTGAAAACCATTGAGGAACTTGGTGTGAATATGTCATTAAAAATTCATTTTCTCCATCACCATATGGATTGGTTTGAAAACCAACTATCCACCGAATCTTATGAGCAAGGTGAAGGTTTTCACCAAGTAGCTTTAACCATGGAAACTAGGTACAGAGGAAAGAAACTAGATTCTATGTTAGGTGATTTATGCTGGTGGTTAAAGAGAACAACCGATGAAGAGGATACTGACGAAAAGCAAGGACCAGAAACATACAGAGATCCACAGCCTACTACTTCTGGAGCTTTTGCTACTTCAAACATGCAAATTGACAGTGATAGTGATGATGATTAAGCGAATCCAAAATGAGATCCAAATAAGATATAAGCTAAAGTCAGGTAAATGTGTAGTAAAAATTGCATAGTGCAAAGAAAATGTAACACTGTTCACATAATAAGACATTTTGATAAATTTTACACATAGAAGTACGTAATGTATGCTCAGTTGAAAGCCTTCAATAGATACACATTTTATAATTATCAACGGTTTACTAGAAAAAAAAAAAGAAATTTTAAACACTGTCAATACTACACACTTACCCAGCAAAATGGAGCAAGTGTGTAATCGTTCCGTATTTTATATATTAAGAGCATTATCCTTTACTTCGGCCAAGAGTGTAATACTAAACTGATGCCTGTTTAATAAGGTATGATATATTCACAAGATATTCAAGTTATCACACGTTAGGATATGCGAACTTTTGTTTGTAAACCTAGTATGAAGCTTAGTACATTGGTATTATAACAAGAGGACGTCCGTATTTCAATTTTAAAAATAAATATAAACAAACTACACACTTGCCCCGGTTACACACTTACCTGACTTTACCTTAATAAGATATAACACTTTAAAATAAAAAAGTTATTTTTGCAAGCACCATTTGTATGACAGCGCCATCTAGCGTCAGTTTTAGGTAAAAATAAATATCGAAAATGAATTCCTCGACCCCAAAAACAGTAAGATACCACAACTTTCCAGGATAATAAAAATAAAAAAGCATTATTTTATCAAATTTTCAATGATCTTTCCTTGTTAGACAGCGTTCCAAAATCAACAACTTCAAATGCGTGTAAAAAAAAAATCTCGCACTGAACTGAAAAAAAACCCTTCAAGGTTTTGTTATGGATAATGTCAACTTTCATTTGCAATTGGTCTCATCCCATTCCCATTCGGGAAAGTTCGATTTTGTATCACTGTGTAATTATACTAAACAATAACGGCCCTAATGAAGCATCTTGCAGCACACCTCGTCTAAGAAAAAATAGGCCAAACTTTTCAATATACCTCATAAATTCATGTACGTTCATAAAAACCCGTCCGCATAAACTTACCAGTGGAAATACGTACTCGACGCGCGACAAAATAGAGCGTCCTTTCATCTGCCACCTGGAAATTCTTAACGTACCCCCTCCCTGCCCCCAAAACGAATAAACAACAGCCGTACATACTTATGCATGTACGAATTGCGAACAGCGTGAACAACAAATGCGCGTCCCATTCTCCACACCGCCGTAATGACGCTGCTAGCGTTGCACTTATTGCAGAATTAAGCGTTTATTTAGTTCCTATATGTGCCGTGTGGGTGATAAATTTTCGAGGGAGACACGCGCGTGGCGAACTGTCACAGAAAGAGATACCTGCGCGGCGGCATTCGCGGGCATTATTTTAACGGCGCGAGACAGTTTAATGAAAATTTATCTAAATCCGCCCTCGGATAACGCGACAGCATATATTTGTACGGGGGCATAGACTCGTGGATGCGTGTTCGCCCACTGATATGTAAATGTATATAGGCACTCTTTATTTCGTAGAGCTTAATACGTACGGTGGGATTAACATGTTGTAACGCTTGTTAAATGAACAATGTGTGTAATGCAGTTTATTTCGTTTTAAAATAAAAATGTGTCAAGTTAGGCATGGCTGGGATAATATAAGAACAATTACTAGGTCTGCTCGTTGAGGCTAAATTTTGCCTTGTGAGTAAAAGAGAGAAGTTCCCTTCTTTGTAATATAAAAACAGAATAATAACATTTCAAAGTAGGCACCCCCATAAAGTTTGTATCTATTGCCTGATTTTGACCAATTTTTTTTTTTTTAAACTGTAGTACATGAAAAACTATACTTCTGAACAAAGAGATTTTTTTATAGAAAATCAAGGCATGCTGTGTAATTGTATAGGCATGAAAATGCAAGATTATATTAGACATTCTTTTACAAAAAGAATACGTACGCCACTGGATTAAACGCCACCTCAAATGTACCAAATTTCATAAAAGAAATGTTGCACATAAATAATTCTGTGACAAAATTAAGAATCACATCCTGCTTCCTTATTTACATTGTCTTGATTAAGTAAACCATGGAATAGAATGTCAAAAGTAAATGACATATCAGAAATTAACTTAAAGCATTAGCAGAGTACATCGAGTAAGGACAAGAGAGGAGTTATAGCGGTCCAGATTTCTAAACCTAACTTCACACAAACAACAGCTTCCCAAAATGGCAGTTTGTTATTGTTTCGTTCGTATCTACACAAATTAGTTTACTCCTCCGTTTAATCTATATGATTTACTTGTTTTATTTATTTATTTTACGTATTTTATTAGTTTTGAATTACCCCTGCAGTTTTAAAACATTTAATGAACTATAATATTCTTGTGTAAAAGGTAAGATCGGTGGCCAGTGGCCATAACATTTACATACTTTCTTATATATTATATTGTTAAGTTTAAGTGAAATAACTCAAATAATCGTGAAAGAAGACATCAATGGGTATCATGTTGTAGTGCAGTCACTCTCGCAAGATAAATTTTGATGCTAACGATGGTCGCAATTCTTGGATTTCCAAATGAATCTAAATATATATGAACGACAAGAATTAAGAAAGTACATGAATAAGAAGAACTATTATCGTTGTGCAGAGATTCCTAGGTCACATTAAATCAATTTATTTGTTAGATACACATTTTAAACTAGATTGCTATTTATCGCAGTAACTAACCTAATTCATTTTATGTTCACTCTTTAAAATAATGTGATTTTGGTTTGAACTGCATTATACTGGTATAAATTTTAATCGCATTTATTCATATTATGGACGATTCGATATTATATAGTCTACGTCTGAACTCTATCCACTTGTGCACCCCCGGACATTATTGTTGACAAACCAGTGCAGGTCGGATGTTAGAAATGAAGTAGTCGAATAGAAAGGAACAATCTTTGTATCGCACAGAACGATATAGTCATAACTCTTGAACCCTAATTAAAAGTTATTGTGTATTTGTGTCAGAAATTTTAAAGTCCCTTTCACCGATTCTGTTGCATTTTTATTAATTTATTTGAGAAAGAACCACAACATATTTATTCCTGGAAGAATCTTTTACACTATAAAAATATAAACAAAGATTTATTTCTCAAAAAGGAAAGAATATGAACATAATTATCGTAAAACACTTGCAAATATATGAATCACTTAATCAAACATTATTTTACTGGAATCGTGTTTTTTATTACTATAAACTGTTCATAAATATTTGCAACAAAATCAGAATAAAAAACGCATAAATTTGTGTATTTTTTTAATATATTTTTCTACTTCCTTTAAAATATAAATTATTCTACACGTTTGAAATTTTCCGGCAACAGCTTTACAAAATGGCAGCTGGGCTTGAAGGTCATTCAAAACGGACCACTCAAGAACAATGGATTTTTGCGAAATGTCCTTACTATTATATACTGTGGCATTAGTACAACCAGTGAAAATATTGTCAAAAGTGTACAACTTAGTGGTGTCGTCATGGAGCAATTAAGTGTAATGAGGCCTATCATCCTTAAGAACGGAAAATTTGTGCAGCTGCTAGTTGTGGGGTTTTTCCACACCCAATACTAGAAATTTTGTCCTCGCCAGGCCATCACATTGGCACAGCGCATAAACCGGTGCTTCTTCCTTCTTCTTACTCCAGAATCCAGTATGAAATATTACTGTGGGGCAGTTCAGCAGCAGCGCAACATGTATTTTTAACACAAAAAGCTATAGTAAGGTGCATTGTAGAAATGCATTTTAAGGATTCTTGTCGTCCGATCTTCCAGAAACTTCAACTCCTTCCTGTGCCATGCATATACATTCTCGATGCCGCCAGTTATATATACAAAGAAAAGAATAATATTGCCACTAACGCTACCTATCATGAATATTATACTAGAAGAAGAGACGATTTCCATTTGCCAGCATGCTCCATGGTTCTTGTTAGCCAAAGTGTACACATTAAAGGAATCAAAATATTTAACCGCCTACCACAAGCAATAAAGAACTCTAAATCCTACTCTGTATTTAGAACCAGTTTAAAATCCTACCTCTTTGAGCGTCTTTGTTATTCTCTAAATGATTTCTTTTTATAAATACTTTTTTTTATGCAATATTACTTATTTTGCACAAGAAAATTATGTTATTTATTTATTTTGTTAATATTATTATGTAATTCAGTATGTTTATTTATCTTATGTTAATATTATTTTTTGATTTGACATATTATACACACCATTGTGTCATTAATAATAAAGATTCTATTCTATTCTATTCTTTGATAGAACCTGCAAGTAACGTCATCTACCAGGGCTATGTTGTACCTATGCCTATTTAGTCTACAGTGACCAATGAGCAGACCTAGTACCATTTTAACAGTCTTCCTCCTTATCTCTGCTCAGTAAATCTTTAGTAAATCAGGCCTCTGTTCCTTCAGGAACTCTTTTGCCTGTCTCTGTCCTGATGATTTTTGCCACAATTCTCTAGACTGATTAAGTATCCCTTCATGGATGGATTTTTTAATTTGCGATTTAATAGTACCAAAAGAAAGGCCAGCACCAACAAATGACCATGACAAACTCCCCTAGCCAGCTCGTCCACCGCCTCATTTATCTTCATGCGTGAATGACTTGGTTCCAAGGTCAATGTTAATTCCACTTGGGTGCTCACCTCATTTAGGGCGCTTACTCAGTCCAAAAATCAACTTAGAGTCCACATTTATCGAACTAATTGCTTTAAGTGTGGACTAACTGTTAGAGAAAATAGCGACGCTTTTATCTGGCCATTTTTATATTCCAGCTCCGTTTTAGAGCCGCCTATATATTGGAGTGCCTGTCTCCCAGTCTTTCCTACCTGGTATTATAACCTGATATTTCCTATCTAGGTCGAATTTTTCCACCATGGCATTGTATAGCACCCCAAAAAGGGGTAGCCAGCTGATATAAAGAATTTAGTTCTTAGTAGTTCTTCTTAAATCTCTATATCTGTTGACTGACAAATCATGTCTTCAGCAATTTTAATTTGTTGTTTATTATATCGTTCCTTATTTATGTTTTATCTCAGATGTTCGTTTTTGACTTTCTATCCAACCTGATGATGATGGCAATTATCATCAACCGAGATATGTCACTTTAAGAAAATATAATAAATACATATTTACGAATGAATAGAACAATTATTTATACATACAATTTGAAAGTTAGATTAATTTAACATATCACATTCAATTAGACAAATCAAAGAATAAACCTCTACATAAAAATAACCCACGGCAGTCTGCACCCCATGCCAAGTTCAACAGAGAACCGGTAGGCGAACGAGTCACAGAAGAACAGCAAGAGAAGGGGTTGCCTACCTACCTTTAATAAAATCAACGCCCCGACGGGCGCGAAGAACACAACCTTCAGTGGTGCTAGGCCAAATTGCAGTGGGAAAGATTTAAGTTCCAAAGGGAGAACCAGGATTATAGCGTGAGCACTTTCGGCTTAATTGGGCGGGCTGGAGTCTTTCGGGGGATCTCGTAGAGGTAAACGACCCGAACAGAGACAAACGTTAATGGCGTTAACGACTTGCATAAATAGAACTGCGAAAAAGTACCGTTAAAATGTCCCCACGGGAAGGCTTTAATATAAGCGGTGCAACCAAGCTAGATAAACTGTTTGTAAAAGAGAAACTATTTACATTCCACTGACCTGCTAATTAATTTATTTCCTTATTCCAGAACTTTTTATGTAACCTCAATTATGATTATTTTTAAATCTACCGTAATCCTATCTAAAGGAAAACCTTTAATTAAGGTATTAAGTCTTTGTAATACTAGAGACTTTTATAAGGTTATTATGCTAATGTTTCAAAATTCTCCAAAGAAGGATTTACTTTAGCGAGTATCTAAACAGTTTTTTAAATTAAATTCTCGTGGACGTAAGGAAGTATAATAAAGCATAAAGGAAGTAAAAAAGATTTTCATGTTCGACTCTCGCGTTGGCAAGAGATTCAAGTGCCCTCTATTGTCATTGTATATATGTATTTATCAAGATTGATTGTAGAAGAAAATTAGTGGCGTCATCTATATTGAATACTTCTTAATCGTAAGTGTGCCCACTCAACTGTCAGATAGCATGCAGAGTGAGAATTTCCAATTGGAACAGGCTAGAGGACGCATTGGCATTAAAAATATACAAATAGCTAGTTACTCCATTTATATTACTTCAGTATATTAGGAGATGCTATGGAAGACTGTCGCCAAAATTGGAGTAGATGATCTCCAATTTGCATGTTTACAATGCCCATTTTCCAAGATATCGTACGCATGAGACTCTTGTACATCAATTATGATTAATTTTGTAGAATAAAGAAAACATTTAAGTGCAGACAAAAGTGATTTTATTTAATAAAAAAAGTTCGAAATGTGAAACCGTGTAAAAGCAACATAAATAAGGATATTATAATCTCAGGTAAGTTAAATGAGTTCGCTTAACAAATAAAAAATACGTTTTTAGTCAGTAATTCCACTTTTTGCAATATAAATTCATCATAGATAAATTAATACGGTTAAAATTAAATTTTAAAATTTCCGCGCCCTTGGGACATTCATCTGAGTAAATGCTATGCTTAAAAGACGGGTGAAACAGAATGTTTAACATATGATGGTAAAATTACGGAATTCCTGTTCATGCCATAAACACATAGTCCAAAATTAAAATATTGCAAAGGCAAATCCTACACTATATTGAGTCATATTAAACAGTGTATTATCACCAATGAAATAAGCATTTTAAAGAAATAATTATCTTCTCTCTCTCTCTGTTTTTTTTTTATTATATATAAGTAATTGATGTTAAAGTGATATGTATAATTAAGTATGTAAATAATTACTACTCAACACAAATGTCAGAATATAATAAAATTAATGTATGAACAACATTCGCCTTTACAAGCGGAGCACGAGCGACGCTGTGGACGAAGCAGACAGTATAAAAGCCCACACACCAATTTCTTTCTAGATATTCATTAAAACTGTAAAAACTGTTATTTATTAAAAATGTATAAGCCATTTTCAATATGTTACGCTTGCCGACTTGGTTTTTTATTACTTTTGGTAAAGCATTATCAACTATTAACATTAGCAGTACCACCTTCTAAAAATTTTTCCACCAGTGGTCGCAAGCTGTTCAGCGGTTATACAATATTCCTAACCCCAAAATTTGCCGAACGTATTAAAAATGAAATTTCTTATAAGTATAACAAGATTTGGATTAGGATTAAAATAATACGTTTATTTTTAGGTTGATTTGGACG
The DNA here is from genome assembly GCA_004143645.1 of Protaetia brevitarsis. NCBI lineage: Eukaryota > Metazoa > Arthropoda > Insecta > Coleoptera > Scarabaeidae > Protaetia > Protaetia brevitarsis. Next base: position 49,389 of record RXPK01002875.1, on the reverse strand, counting down.
CGGAATACCTTTGGAGGGATCAATTCAGCGGGGATCAGGGCGACAAGTATGATTAGATCAGGCATCAATCAAATATGGCTCTCATACTTCGTACTTCGCACTTCTAATTACGGAGAATGGCTTAGAGCAGGGACATCTCAGCATCTCAGGAAAATCGTCGTTGGAGAAAATTACCCAACAGACGTAAGTAAATTCTGGATAAAATTAATGTGATAAACTTTCTTTAACAATTAACAATCATTTTTAGGTTGAAACTTGGAATAAATGGGACTTTATCAAAATAGCCGTTAAATTTTACAAAACTAAACGAGATACGTCCGTCTCTCACCGTGGTTGGCTAGTGAATCCTTTTGAGTTGAAATTCTCTAACAGACTTCGATAGCGATTGTCTTTCGACAGGGGAGTAAACTGCCTCAGAGACTCTATTAATTTCACCGAAGTGAGGGGAATATAAGATATTTAATAGACGAGAATGCCCATGTGACCAAATGGACTATTGCAATGTTTACACAAAATTAAAATAAATAACTATTGCAAAATTCTGGAATCACCTTACATTCATTAAAAAGCAAAGGTAGGTGTCTGTAGATCATGAGAAAAATACATTTAAAAATGTTCAATACTTTTTATTATGTTAAATTTACAATCTTCAAAATTAATTACTGTACAAAAGAGTATGCAACCTCGTATACACGTCAAATTTCGACGAAACCCAATTCAACAATCTTCCATGTCTTTCTGTTGACATATCAGTGCACTTTTGGATTGCCAATACATACATATACAGTGAGGTCGTAAATGGTCCCCTCCCCCCCCCCTGATAACTTTTGAATGGTATGAGATAGAGCAATGAAACAAAAACCAAGTGAAATTAGAGATAATTTGTGATTTTTTGCCTATAGAGATACGCACATGGCTTCTGATGTAAAATAGAGGGCGCAGCTATCTTTAAAATCTTAAATAGGAAGTAATTTCATTTAGAAGCTCATTTGGAAGATATTTCTATTACTTTTATGGCAATGTAAACAGTTTTACGATTTTCGAAATTTTTACCAACTTATCCAAAATTAATAATTGGAGTACTTACGTTACTTTTTCTATAGCCCTTTGAACAACAATTGAGACTCTATGATCACAAGGTACGTAAATTGGAATCAGTAAAATACTATATAAAACAATCTTTAATACAAAAACACGTCTTCAAACTCTCCTGGCATTTTTAAAGACTAAATGAGGTTATGTAAACGTCATATAATTAATTAAATTCAAATAAATAACGCGCCATCTACCGTAAACAGCAAATACTAAAATTTTAAAGCAAACGATTATCTATGATTATCGATATTTGTTAAAGATAGCTATTTTATCAGCGATCAAACTCGGTGATATTTTTATACAACCCTTACATATAAAAAATTAGTATAATAACTAAACTAAATGGCGGTTGAATATAAATTTAACCCCAAATTATCGTATGGTGAAATAAATTACACAAAAATATAAGTTTCTGATTAAAATTGAAAGGGAACTGAATTAATTCCGTTCTGCTTTAGGTGAGGTGAATCTAAGGAATACTAACTTGAAAAGGACACGACGCTTGGGAAACTCTGGTGCTGGAACGGTGGTTCAGTTAGCCGAGCCCCCGGTCTCGGTCAATGGCATGATAAGGCGATCTGGTCGGGAAATCTTCGTAGGATCTTTTTATAGGAAGTTTTCTTGGCAAAATTCAGGTATTCGATAAGGATTACATAAACAGGAGTTGTATCGATGCTTTTTTAGGTAATACTTTTTGGAACTTTGATAATTTTTAAAAATTGTCGCAAAAAAACGTTATAGAAAGATTAAGACAACCGTCGTGTCTGGTAGCCACCAACAGATGGCTATGAGAATTCAAATCATATTCAACAGTCAACAGCCTTCCATTGTTATCGCTGCAGATCGGCCACCCTGAATTTTGAAAGATATCGCTAACCGACATAACAATACCGTTATTTTCTATAGTTTGAGGGGAATACGCCAAACGTTAAAATAAAAACACCCCGAAGACCGAAAAATCTCTCCGAGCAAAATATAACAAACATTAAAAAAGATACCAGATCAATTTGAATTAACATATAAAATAAAGTTTACATTTTAATAAAGCAATATTTAGCACCTAATGCTAATATTATTCATTTTAAATAACTATCTTTAACAAATTCATAATTCGCCTGTACGGTAGGCAACTGAGTACACGCCTCACTTTTGAATTACTAGATAATTTAGTTTAGAACCTTGTTGTGAATGCCTTTAAAATAGATTCCATACCTTAGATATCATAGCAATATATTTTTTTATAATTTTAAAATACAACAAAGTAAAACTAGTAACTTTACAACTTTACACTTAAATAACATCAAATGCTCATACCATAACAATATACAGAAAAATCTTACTCTGGGAGCAAGACCTGGCTGTTGCTATTGATAGCCAAAAAATTATTCTTATCAACCTAATGATTTTGGACGAGGCAGGCTTCACGTCCCTTTAGTTCCGATAGCTGTGCCGTCTCCAGATAGCTCATCGGTTCTTCACAGATCGTGGAATTGTTTCTACCAGCAGCCGAAAGATGGATCAAAATTTATCCAGAAGGCAGCATTATGATTTACATCCCCTCCTGCGAACTATGGTAATATTTTACTCAGCAGAAATGCTGGTGTGGGGTTGCCTACATTAATATTTAGAGCATGACTCACGCTATCTCCTCAGGACTGATTTCAACCGATTACAAACCAACACAAGATAGAAAAGCAGAAATTGTGAGAAAAATATAACTTAAGCTCTCATCCTAGTCACTATACCAATTAAGAAAAAAGTTGTTATTTTCACAGAAACGGCACTAGTCATATATGCTTGGAATTTGGAATTTTTCATTTATTGTAAATGAAAGGGCCGCATAACAAACAATCTGAAAAGATATCAAGCTAAACGTCTAATCGTATAACAACTACCTACTTAAACTTGAGCACAAGATTTTGTAGTAATCGAAGTGCATTTAGACTGAAAATGTATGTCCTAATTTATTACACATCCAGACACTATTTATTTGTCACTTAGATCTGTAGAACGGCGTACGAGTCGCTTAGCGCCTCGCGCAAATGCCGCACCAGTTGTAATTTACGTCCGACCAGATGTTCAACACTGGCAAGATAGCCAACAACACGCTTTATCTAAATATAACCTAGGAACATCGCAGACGGTGGAATTCCTCTGTTTACCATCACTAATTAAACAACGACCCTTTATTTTTTTTTTTTCATCGGCATGATAATCAACCCTTTTACCCAAGCCAGAAACACAAACTCCTAATACATAAGATATTTTACATCATATGAGAAGATGGCGAAAGCCTTTTGCATATGAGTCTTTGAAAAGCGCTCAGACTCGCCTAATTGCCTAAGTTTGCTTCTTGGGTACAGGAACTAATATACGAGAACATTAAGACGATTTGCTACGTAAGGTAACCTATTTAAAAAGTTCCAACTGCCAGATGGAGTTGGGGGCGATTAGAAGTTGATTTGTTGCGTTCATGAACCGGAAGATGTCGTAATGATGCGATCATAAGAGCCATACTGACTATATATTAGGTTTGTTGGTTGGTGCTACACTTTCTACACCGGCTTGAGATTAAATTAAGATAGAAGATTTGTTACGGGGTTCGCTCGCTCTCAAGCGTAAGGTCTGGATCAAATAATTTAGTTCACAGACAAAATTTTGGTGACACCATATATTTGATAACACAAAAAAAACTTCAAGATAAAAAAAATAAATACAATGAATTATAACATCTTAACATGGGTTAGATGACACTACAATAAATACAACTATATTGGGGTGAGGTTGTGTAATTGCGTCCGTGAAGTGGTTTGAGCGCGTTACGTGATGTCAAGCGTGTCCCTTTCGAATTCAACGATCCGGATTTGGTCTCCTAAATTTGAGTTTCTTACCTCTTGGTTTCACTCAACGCAAAATAGAGTGGTGGTAGATAGTAGATTACAGATGGTAATAGGTAATAATAGTAGGTCCTAGTAGGGATCGGATTCTCAACTGATAAATTGCACAAAGTCGTTACCAGTGATAAGGATGACGCCATTTAACAAAATGAAATGCCGCTGACGCTGCTGTTTCAACCCTTTTCAGGGATATCGATGCAAAGGCACAAATCTCCTGGCAGTCCCAGTAAAACGAACAAAAATGACTCGATTACTAGAAGTTTTCGGCGAAAAATCACATCAATTAAGATTTGCTATTCGCGGGTAAGATGCGTTTGTGACGAGCAAAGAATTCGAAGCTCACTGCTAGATGGCGATTGCAGGGTCTAATTCTTAATTAAATGGATAAAAACTTTAAATAAAATCTTAAAATGAGTCATGCAATCCAACGGCAACAGATTCACTCTATAGGTACCTAAGAAGGATAAAATACGTATATACACCTTCAGAGTTGTCTTTGAATGTTCTAAAACGTGTTGTTAAACTTAATTTTCGAACTATCGCGGTAGTATTTTCTACTATGATATAATTACTTAATCGATTTAAATTAAAGCGAATGGTCTCTGTCTTAAAATATAACTTATTAAGAGTGGTAAGGGTTAAGGCCGCGAACGCGTATTCATCATTTGGCAGAAGGGCGTGCGTGTATTTCGGCCTAATTAAATGATATGGAATTATAAAATTTCTTAAAATTTATTGTGAATGTACAAATAGCTTCAACGCACACAAACTTTAGTATCTACAATAATTAATTCGTCGCCAAAAAGCGTCCATGCATTCACCGCTCATTAAAATAGCTTTCCAGAGCCCCGTAACGTTTCTGATACCACTGCAAGTTCAACATTGCGACTTCCAATGATTCATCTGTTTCCCTTTGTATATCTTGCAAGTACTCTTGATTGGTGTCAATAAATGTCTTCAACTGTAGGAGATTTCACTTTTTAAAAACTCTCTATTAGTTTTTGATATTTACCCATGTCAGTTCCTCTTCAGACACTATATGACGCGCTAATTCAGATATGACTAGAGATAGGTCTCGAACGTTTGGGGAGATTCTAAAAATGCCCAAGAAATTCATGAAGAGGCCTTCCGTATAAATTGCTTTAGGGCATAATTTCACCTTTCGTATATAGTTTTGATGTTATCGCTTAAGAATTTCTTGAGGAGATCGAAAGCAACATCACTTTTCATGACAGCAATGATGACTGGAAGTATTTCTTCGCTGGCGAAATCTGGTTCATTCAGGGCTCCTTCCAGGTACTCCTGTAACAGTGTACTGTTCCTACAACAGGAAAACGACAGGCGCAGAATGTCCATCTTTCGGATCGGGATCTCTATAGACTCCACGTATTCAGTCCAAGAATATTGCGTTGTCGCTTTACCATTGCACAGCATTTCTGTTAAATGCCTCAATCTACAATATAAAAACGGAGAAAAGCCTAAAAATGTTTAAATTTTAAAACTTCTTTTCTTGACCATGTATATGTATTTTAATTTCTTCTTTTTCTTGGTTTTTTAGGTCGTAAATATGGAAATGAACATTAATAACAACTTTTTGCTTTATTTTCAAAGCTTTTTCAAGTATAAAAAATGTCATTTATTAATTTTACTTTTTATATTTTTTATATTTGGAAAAAGCTTTGAAAATAAGCGAAACGTTGTTATTAGTATTCTATATTTACTACCTAAAATACCAAGAAAAAGCAAAAATTAAAAATGTTTAAAGGCACCAGAAAAACATATTTGGTAATTTAACATGTTGAAGAAGTCAAATTAAAAAATTGCTGACAGTGTCAATAAGGTTTCATATTTATAGTTGATTGCCAAGGAATTGGTAACAGTACCCCAAGCAGCAGGAATATTCTGAGAATATTCCCACAAAGTGCGAATGAGACTACCATAGAATATTCTAGAATATGCGGAGATATTTTATAAATAAACCGTCTAAGAATACAGGGTATTCCACGTAACTGGTTTATTATAAGTTTATGATGTTCTATTATTTACTATATTTGAGATTTGGCACAGTATCTGTTCGATTGAACTATAAATGCCTAAATTACCTTAACTAAAATATCACTTTCCGGTTGACCGGAAATGGATGTCAACTTTGTTATTTAAATAGAATGACCAATTTTTATTCATTTTTGGATTCTACACCATAAATACGTCAGTTTTCATTAGCTATTCCTATAGCTACATGTTGCCGTTTTTGAGTTATTTAAGTTTTTCTTTTTTTTTAGTCATAATCATTGCATGATTTTGAAGACAATTAATATCTCGGTTAATACTGCAAGCAGAGACTCCAAATTTACTATGTTATTGATGTAGATATTACTCTAAGAAACGGTAAGCACACTTTACATTCTAACATACGGGGTGTTCAAAACTGAGGAAACAAAGTGACATATTTCAAATGCAGAAAGACTCAATTTTTTTAAATAAAACACCCTGTATTTTAATTCGGAATTAGGAAGTAAATATCGTCCCCTATCACTTTATATGAGCATTCCCTATACCTATCTTTAATAGATTTTGAGATATGAGCGACTTTTTTGTTTGTATCTTTAAATGTTTGTAGCTGGCTCTGAAATGAATTCACGTCAAATTCATGTATTATTTTTGAATAACCATACAAGAATGTCTGTTCGAATAGTCCATTTCTATTAATTTGCGTTGTACGAAAGTGTAATTACGATGATATACATAAACACTTTGGTTAGTCATGATTTGACATTCCCCATTGAGCAGAACTAAAATAACAGATAGTGCTTCCATAGTCTGTTTAACAAAAAGTGCGTCGTTTTCTGCATTTTGAAATATGTCACTTTTGTTCCTCAGTTTTGAACACCCCTGTATGTGTTAGAATGTAAGTGTGCTTACCGTTTTTAGAGTATATCTATATTCATAACATAGCAACATTTGGAGTCTTCTACTTTGCCAGTATTAACCGAGATATTAATTTCTCAATGATGCAATGATATGATTAAAAAAAAAGAAAAACTTAAATAACTCAAAAACGGTAACATGTAGCTATAGGAATAGCTAATGAAAATTGACGTATTTATGGTGGTAGAATCCAAAAATGAATAAAAAATTAGGTCATTCTATTTAAAATAACAAGTTGACATCATTTCCGGTCAACGGAAGTGATATTTTGTGTTAAGGTATTTTACATTTAAGTTCAATTCGAACAGATACTGGTGCCAAAATCTCAAATATAAGTAAATAATAGAACATCATAAACTTTTAATGAACCACTTACGTGGAATACCCTGTATTTATACAGAATCTCGTTAGAATATTCTTTTATAACGTTTGTGAAGCATTCAAATATTGCTTGCAGTAATTAATTATTAAAATAATTGTAACAGTGAATATTTTAATCAGTGTGCAGTTATTTTAATGTTTTTTTTTTCATATATATGGTTTCGTATGAGTTTAACCCTTTCGGTGATAGTACATTTTTCACTAATTCAAGGTTTCCTATATCAGTTTTACGTCCGATATCATTTATATGTTACGCAATAATGATGATGCAAGTCTACCATATCGATAACAGGCAGTGTGATCTTTGAATCTGGTTCCGATCAATCGCTTTATTTGTTCAATATAAATTTTATGACACACAATCGATTTTGTAAATGCCCTATCTTTCGCGTTATCTAAAAGATTTTTGAGTGAGTGCCGGAAGAAAAGCAAATTTTCTAATTTTATTCTTTCAAAATGTCATCTAAACCTTTTAAAATACTATGAAAAGGTACCTTGACAAACTTTTCTTCTGAAGTTATGGTTAATTATGGTTTGATACATTTATGGGGGTAGAAGACTGTGTACTAAAACCATTCTAAGAACTTACGAAGTTAATATATAAGTCATCATGGACCTTCGCTGGGGGTAGATGGGCCCCTTCACGCAGCTCTCCGTACTATATTTGCAGGCGTCACTAATCATTCGGCCATGGTTAACCATGTTTGTAGTCATTTGCTCCTTAGCCATTAAGGTCGCTTGTTCTTTACCTTTAAATATTGAACCCACGTACTTTTTGAACTTTTCGTGTATCGGCATCCTTTTCAACAAGATGTGTATATCGTAAATTCGGCTGACGGCGGCATAAGCTGGTTGAAGATCCTCATCTTTCTGTACATACATAATCATATCTAAAAAGATACTGTATTCCAACCGACCGACCCAAGCCATCCTGGCCGCGCTTTCTATTAGGATAACGCGGTTCATGACTGGGATGCGGTCGAAGTAGGGTTTCCTTAGATAGTTGCTAATGAGGTGCCAATTCTCCGCGTCATAGTCGACCAGGTAAAGACCTGACGCGCCCAGATTAAAGATGACCCAATCGGCAGATGACATGGTGGTTGTCATGTAGATGACATCCATACTTGGTGACAACCACTCCTCCGGCGCAGTCCTATTGAATTGCAACTCGCATTCAGTCGTGTAGGTTAAGGGTATCCACCATCTCGTCTTACTCTTACCGAGTAACCGGCTATCCGTGAAGAATCTTTCCTTTAACACAAAGTACCAGCAATAAAAAAACATCCATCCGATTAGAGAGATTCAATTAATTCACCTGCTTCACTTGTAATATGCCGCGTTTATAGTCTCTGGTAACTGTGATTAGAGGAAAGCCTGCTTGCTTGACCCAAGACCTTACTTGCATATTTTATATGAACCTTTTGAAATGGAGAATATTGGGTGGTAAGATCTAGCAGTTCGTGACTTCCAGCATTTTTGTATTTGTATATTTCCAAGTACTGCTGAACGATTTTGCGGAGGATTGCATTGCCCACGATGTGCGAGATCATGCGGACTAAAAGGGCAATCTTTTTACCTGTGCTGGCTGCGACGGTCTTGAAAATACCTTCGGACTGGTTTTTGGGAAGTGATATCTAAATCATCACGAAGAAACTATTAAGATTTCTAACATTTTTTTTGCAAGTAGATTAACTAGGTCGATTCCAGTCAGAAAATCAGCTCGAACAGCTGCAGGAGAAGTTCGATCAGCTCTAGTAATAGACCCGAGAACATCTCAAACAACTCTGGGAACAGTTCAGATTGCTAGAGGAATTTTTCTAACAACTTTAGAAACAATTCAAACGGCTTTGGAAACAGTTTGGACTGCTGTAGGGGTAGTTCAAATAACTAAAGGCACGGTTGTAGGAACTCTGGGGACAGCTCGGCCTAGTATAATCTGCAGCAAGCCTGGGATGAGATCCCACAAGATGCCATTGTCATCTCATTCAGAGAATGCCTCGCAAAGTTAGGCAGTGCATAAACGATCATGAGGATGTGACATTTTAGTGATTGTTGGTATTTCTTTTTTCCAATTAAATTATTGCAAGTTCCGGATTGGTAGATTCATTTTTAAGTATTAGAAGCAAAGAAACACAGCTCTATGTCCAATCCTTAAATTTTTATTATATTTACGACCGGTTTCAGACTAGACCATCATCAGATAACGTAAAACGTCAATGGAATTATGAAGCTACGGCATTAATAGTAAGATTTAATACTTTAATGATTTCCATTTTCTCGATTAAAATGCAAAACACGCGTTCTTAAAACCAATAATAAATACTGTTTCTCCTACTACCATGCCTGCTCAGGCACCGGACATGGGTGTGTTGAATATAGGCTATCTTACATCGGATGAAGTTTTAGGTGCTATCAAAAAACTTAAACCTACCTTTACTTGTGGACACGATGGCCTTCCATCCTTTTTGGTTCGTGATTGTGCGTCAGTTCTTTGTGAGCCTCTTACTGTTTTGTTTAACCTAGCTTTACGTGCTGAAACGTTTCCACACTGTTGGAAGATATGTAGAATTAGTCCAATTCTTAAGAAGGGCGATCGCTCTGACATGAAAATTATAGCCGATAAGTATACTACCCAACCTTGCTAAAGTTTCGAATTTTGCTATATGACAAATTATACAGCTGCGTCAAACCATATCTTTCACTTAATCAACAGGGTTTTATTCCTAATAGATCTACCATTTCCAACTTGGTGGAAATTACTCAGTTCATTAGCGAAAATCTTGATAATCGTACTCAGGTCGATGTAATTTACACTGACTTTAGCAAAGCGTTTGATCCATTAGATCACAACGTCTAATTTACAAGCTTAACTCCTCGGCTTCTCGCCTAATGTATTTCGTTCTTTAGTCATATCTTCAAGATCGCTCTAGTTTTATTTATTACAATGGATTTGTTCTGACGCTTTTACTCCAAGCGCGGTTATGCCTCAAGGTTCAACGCTGGGTCCATTGCTCTTTAATATTTACATCAATGACTTACTTCATCTGTTGGACTGTAAAGTATTAACATATGCTGACGTATTAAGATTTTTAGTGCCATTAATTCAGAGGCTGACTGCTTTCACCTGCAGAAAAATTTATCCACTCTAAGTGAGTGGTGCTTGAGCAATGGACTCCATTTGAACATCAATAAGTGTGTCGTACTCTCTTTATCTAAGAGTGCCAACCCAATCTCATCTAATTACTCTGTGCGTGGTGTTGAAATTGCTGAGAGTAACTCACTTTTCTGAACCTTGATTTTTACTTTTTGATATATTATTAGTCTATTTTCTTCTGGTCTAAACTGCTGGATTTTGTGATCCGATCTTGGTCGATTTTTAACAATGTTAAGCTGTAAAATTACTCTTTTTTACTCTAGTCCGTTCTAAACTTGAGTATGGCTCGCTGGTTTGGTATCCATATTACATCTATCAGCGACTAATGTTGGAGAGAGTGCAGAAGAGGTTCCTGAAGTTTTTGTCTTTTAAAGTCGATCACATTTATCCACCTCGTTCTAGTTAAACACGGTTTCACTTCCTTATCCCAACGTCGAGATGAATTTAGTGCCAAATTCTTAGTTAACTTAATGAATGGAATTGTGGATTCTCCATTCCTTTTATCTCAGGTGGCTTTGATCGTGCCTCGTTATAATACCAGATCCGCAGACACTTTTCTAGTTCCCCGAGCGCACACAAACGTTCTTGTTAAGGCACCACTAAAGTTTTACTCATATTTTTATTGTCATATTAACCTTTTATTATGTCCTGTAATTGGATTACCAAGATCTGTTGGACATTAAACATTATTATTATTAATAAAATTCAATGTTTTAACTTTAACCAAATTATTATTGTTTATGTAATGATTTATTTTTATTTATCAAATAGTGATAACTTCATACCCATAAAAATATTAATGACGTAGCTTCATAATTCCATTGATATTTTACGTTACCAGACGATGGTCTAGTCCGTAAGTATAATAAAAATTTAAGGATTAGATATAGAACTGTATTTCTTTACTTCTGATACCTCATTTTTTTCCCAATTGCTTTAATTTATTATTGAAAATTAATAGGTATGATTTACTATTTGAAACTTGCCAAAATTTTTACGTTGTGACTCGGCTCCTTCAGGGTGTTACAATTTTTTTTTAGCACGTGGTTTAAATATGTTAATGTTAATTTGATGTTTATAAAGTAATAATTTGGTTTTATTCGTGTTAACGATGACGTTGTTTGCACCAAACCTCCTCTAAAATTTTAGGGAACTCGGTATTTATTAAGTTTTTCAAATCCTCATGATAAAAGGCATGTCACGTATGGGAAGTATCGTCAGCGAAAAGAAGCGTGTATGATTGGCGAGAAACACGTGCTAGGTCATTTAAAATATTAAAGATAACGTTGGCCCCAGCATCGAGCTCTATGGCACACCGCACACGACTCTGCTAACTTTTGAATTGACGAAGTTGTTACCGACTTTCAACCAAAGAAACGTGGCTGTCAGTTTATGAGATTAGTTGTCCTAACAGAGCATTTTCTCAGTTCATTTCTATTTTTAAGTACTACTTCGACATCTGCTTTCCGATGGAAAAATTTTATTGTCACGGGCATTTCATTTCTCAATGGATAACCCTAAGTGTTACTGAATGTAAAAATAGATTATTATTTTTGAAAGATATTAGTCAAAGATTTCCGATATTTCAACCTTTGTTTGATAATTATTCTAGGTTTTACAAAAACTATGTTCGTGAATGTCAAATCTCTATAATGATAGCTACATTAGCAACTCATCTAATAAATCAAAAGCCATATGGTCAGTAGTTAATGATAGAAGATCCCAATTATCAAATAAGGAAACATTACCTGAGCATTTTTCTTCAACTGAAGAAATGTGTGAATCATTTCTTAATCATTTTAGTAATCTAGCAAGCAGCATAATTAAGGAGAATAACCTTTCTGGTGATGTCGATTTTGACGAAATAGATAAATGTATTTCCAAATCAGCTAAATCTTGTTTTCTGTCCCCAGTTATTGACGTCGATTTGGTTAGTATAATAAACAAATTAAATAGCTCAGCTTCTCCTGGAGATGACGGCATTAATACGGCCATTGTAAAGAGTTGCTCCAAATACCTTTTGTCCGTATTGACATATTTAATAAACCTTTCCTTAGAGAAAGGCATCTTCCCTACTGATTTAAAAGTAGCACTCATAAACCTATTTTTAAGAAAAAAGGTAGTACCGACAATTTAAATAACTATAGACCTATCAGTTTGCTTAATATCTTTGCAAAAATATACGAATCAGTAGTTAATACAAAGTTAATCAATTTTTTTCGTAACCAACGATATTTTCACGCCTAGTCAACATGGTTTCTTACCAAATAGGAGCACTAACACTGCCCTGAATAATATATTAAAACACAATCTATCTGCATTAGATGAATCTCATATATGTATAATTTATCATTGATCTTACAAAAGCGTATCGACTGTGTTAACCATCTCTATCTTATTACACAAATTAGGACAGATATGGTGTAAAAGGACTCGTAAAAGCTTGGTTTACGAGTTATTTGACCAACCGTTCACAAAAGGTTATTTGTAACAACTTCAAGTCTAAACCTATGGAGCTGAACATAGGGATTCCCCAAGGTTCAGTTCTGGGTCCAACGTTATTTTTAGTTTACCTCAACGATCTTCCTAATTACTTAAACACAAAGAATTTATTTTATATGCGGATGATATAAACATTACTGCTACTTCTAACAACATCGTTACTACATTACAAAATATAAAGTTCTCTTTTCTCTCAGTCATTGCTGGACTAATTTTAAATAAAATTGTTATCATCAAGAGAAACTAATGTCGTGTTATTCAAAAACAAAAACAACATTAATCAAAATTCAGTCCCAATGCAATTAACCAACTTTACTATACCTTTAAGTGAGACAACTAAAATACTTGGCTTGATGTTTGACTCTAACTTAAACTGGAATAACCAGGTCGATCTAGTTTGTAAGCAGTTATCTCGAATCAACTATTCCCTGTACATTTTAATACAAAGTTGTAGCGTAAGTGTTTTGGACAGTGTACTACTCAGATTTCTTTTCTTAGACTTAAAATTGGAGTTCTTTACTGGGGAACAGCCACCTCAGCGCAAAGAGTCTTTATTTTGCAAAAGCATGCCTTGCGCATAATTTATGGTTTAAAGCCTCGCGAACGTGTAGAGCAGTGTTAGGGAATACCAAAATATTAACGTTTTTTGATATTTTTTATACTGGAAGCAATAAGTTTTGTACACAAAAATATAGATCACTTTGCTAATGCAGTGAATCATAGTTACAACACTAGGCTGGACTTACTTTCGCCAGCTCACAGGACTACAACTTTTCAAAAAAGTTTACAATATATTGGTTGTGAAGCTCTACAAACACTACCGCAGGCAATTTAAAAGCAATTAAACAATCCTAATTTAAACAGTCTCTTAAAAATCTACTACTGAATAAAAATTTTTACAGTTTAACCGAATTTTTGAGTTACTTAGTTATGTTAGTCTATTCTTTTAGTTATAATAAGTCTTTGTTACACTGTTTTGACGTTTTTCTTGTTTTGTTTTTGAATAAGGGTATTATTTTATTATTATGAGTGAAACCAATCACTAACTTTACCTCTGAAGGCATACCTTTTAAGTTTGCAAAGAAGAATAGTATAGGAACATTTGAATAGAAAGATGAAAATATAGTGAAGTTGAAATTCAGATAGTTAAGACCATCTCGCCTGCAGCACAGCTTGCTATGAAAATTCGGACGCTACAAGAATAGTCGACAAGTAGGGCTGTTGACAGGTTGAAGGGGGACAGAGCAGTTCGAGAAACAACTATAGAGATTCATCGGACGATTGAAAGCTGAAGACAAGTCACTTTCCTTGAACTGTTAGAGCTATCTCTTAAGCTGTTTGAGTCATTTCTAGAGCTGCTCGCACTGTTCCTAAAGATTTTGAAACGGTTCCTAGAGCGATTCCATGAGCTGTTGTAAAAACTACGTAAGTTAAATGGAACGGAAGGAGGCCATTTCGAATCACAACCGGTTTAGTCATTCTACTTGCGGTTACACGCACAAAGGCTTAATTGAACATTTTTAACTGGAAACGATTTACAAAAAAAAAACCCTCGCGAACTGCAAATTGCGGATTTGAGGAGGGTTTCGAAGTCAAATTGTGCCGCGTAAAGTGGAAGCCCGGCAGCAACAGAAAGTGTCTTGGTTCACATGACGAAGTTTCATTAGAATCTAGAATAGATATACAGTTCGCAAAGTTCCCTTGTTAGTGATGTGACAGTATCTCGTTAAAGTCTCTAAACCTCGCTTATTTTCGGCACAACTTACCGGTTGGGCACTTTGCAACGAATCCGTATTGAAGACGCTTATATAGTTTCGGTAATCTCCGAATTCAACCGGCCGAATCCTTGCTCAGCGGTGTCGACGACGAATGGTGAGATATACGCACCAAAACCGTCAACGAACCATATATCCCTCCAGGACTTACCGTCACTAGATTCCCGAATATTTGGCGTACCATCTGATCCGCCACCACGCCCAAGACCTCCGAGTTCAAGTTATATCGCCTGGTGATTTCACAAGTATCTCCTGCAGGTGAGAGACCCAATCTCATCAGTGGCGGTTTAGTTGGTTCGTGATCATGTCCAGTTTTGGGAGGTGATATTTGATCTTCAGATCCGTTTCGAAAATGTACAAAAAGTACGCGGAAAATTCCATGGCGCGCTGAGTAAACTCGGAGTTATAATGTGTCGCGCCCAACGCCAGGGAATTAGGGGATTCCGTTCGGGCTGAATTTCTTCATTATTGTAACCGGTTACTGCGTTTCCCACGGTATATGTAGCCATCGGAGGTGAGGTCTGAAAGCGGTTCCATTCCCAACCGGATTTATTATTCCTATTAAAAGTATCAAGCATGTATCGCTCATAAATCATCAATATACAGTGTGTTAAAAAAGGTTTCGGTTTACCAATAGTATTGTGGAAATCAAAAATTCTTAGTCACTTGGGTCGCAATTCAACTGTTTTTGACATAATGTTTGATATTTTAAAATAAAAAAAACATTTTTCGTTTTGAGATAGTTCCTTTGTAAACAACTGATTGTGACTTAAAATTAGTTCTTGTCAGACATCTTCATTTAGAGATTATTTATCATTTGCGTCAATCTTTTTTTTGTTCTCAAATTATGCATAGTACACGAATGCCGAGAATGGCCGATATTGCATTTTATGTACGGTCGTGTGCGAATGGTAATGCCACTGAAGCACGGCGTATGTTATGGCCGCAGAATTTCCAAATCGGTTTTTACCGAGTGAAAAGATTTTCTCAAGATTTTATATCCGGCTGTCCGAAACTGGTTCATTTAAAATTAATGGTGGTTCTGGTAGACCTAGATCAGTTTCTCTCCCGCAGTAGATTGATATTTTGCCGACGGGTTAGAAGACAACCAAATATTGGCACCCGAAGACTTGCCGCAGAACTGGAACGATCAGTTCATCCTCTCATTTGTTGAATTTCTGCGGAACAGGCAGCTCTTATCCCTACACATTCAACAAGTGCAAGTTCTTGCTCCTCTCGATTATGACTGCACGTAGGGTTTTTTGCCATTAGTTTTACGAAAGCTGGCTGAACTCCTAATTTTGCTACTCAGTTTTATTTAGTGACGAGGCTGGGTTTTCATTAGAGGCGGAAAATTGAATTTTCATAACAATCACGTTTGGGCAGATGAAATCCCCATGCTCTTGTGTTGAACTGCATCACCAAACCGTTTTTCGCCTAAATGTTTTGGCTTGCTATTTTGGAGACTGTTTAATTGTGGTCCAGTATTTCTGCCTAATCGTTTAACGGGGACAAGTATACTTGATTTTGAGAAATGAATTACCCGTTTTTGTTGGAAGACGTGCCACTTTTTAAACAGATTAAATCTGTGTTTTATGCACGATGGAGCTCCTGCGGCATTTTCCCATCGTAGTAGAAATTCTTAAATCAAGATTACAACGAGAGTATGGATAGGACGGGGTGGACCAACTGCATGGCCTCCTAGGTCCCCTGACCTGACACCTGTAGACTTCTATGTTTGGGGGCATCGTTAAACAATTAGTGTACGCACGATCTGTAAACAATTGGAAGAACCCAGACAACGAATCGTAAATTGTTGGAGGAAATTCGGAGGATCTCAGGAATTTTCGAAGATGCGTCGATCTTTCATAAGAGTGGTGTGAAGCGTGCTCAGAATATGAACGGTGGACATGTAGAGCAATTTCTTTAGTTTTTACTTTAAATTAACATTGTTTAATTACATTACGATCAGAATTTCTTTGAAAATGTTATCCTACTTAAAACAATATGCAATGCGACTATATGTCTAAAACAGATGAATTGCGGACCCATTGATGACTAAGACTTTTTTTTTTATTTCACCAGTACTAGCAATTGGGTAAAATATCCGACAACCTTTTTTTAACACACTGTATATAATATACAATTTACTTACATTTTCTCAGTCTTCAGCAACGGCATATTACTAACCGATCTATAATTAGTCGTGTGCCCTAAGCTAATGGTAAATTTGGCCTTAAAATTAAGGCCGTCGAAACAAGGAAACGCCCTTCTGGCATTATTTGGTTTGAAGTATGTCACAGCTAACCATAATTTCTGATCATTTTCGCTCAAATAAGAACTTCTGTAATAACCCACCATCTCTTCTACTAAATCAGCTCCGAAATGCAATTCCTATTCGTAATGATGATCAGCCTGGAGGGTTTGAGATAACTTGATAGTCAAAAAATCATTCTCTACGTCCTGCGAAGTCTCTGAAACAGCGGGATTATCCGCTGTTTCATTCAAACACTTCAGCGTGGTTTTTTCGTCGTCGATTACGAGATTCTTGGAGTGGAGGATGACGCTATCAGTTGGAGTGATACATATCATCTGAAGCATCATAATCTATCTTGGTGAACGTTATTTTTATAGCAAGTACCCAAGTGGCACAAAAATATGACTTTTCCTTTATACATTAGATATTGCGTACATATTGGTTTTTATAACATGCATTTGATACAGGCATTTCAATTAAAGTTTCTAGCCACCTGGCCCTAAATGATGTTTTATACTGTAGAAGATATAGTGATCATATCTTTTTATTTGAAACGAGCCACCACAATTAACTTTTTCCTTGCTGTATTTGTAATACATATATAATGTATGGGTTGGTATCGTTTGACATCATCTATTGTGCCACTCGCTCTTGCAAGATAAATTCTAATGTTAACGATGGTAGCAGTTTTTTTGAATTTTCGAATGAATTATATACAACAGAACAAGAATTAAGAGAGTACATGGATAAGAAGAATTATTGTCGTTGTGCAGAGGTTCCTAGCTCACATTAAATCAATTTATTTGTTAGATAGTCATTTTAAATCTTATCGCTATTTATCACAATAACTAACTGAATGCATTTTATAGTATGTTCACTTTGAAGTGTTTCTCTGGTCATAGGTGCTGTTACACCATCTTGGTGTCGAAACTCAGTCATGCATTCTGGAAATGAATATTGCCACTCGCCATTTACTTGTATATCTGCATGGAAATAACATTCGATAATTTTTACTTCCTGCTCTATGTTGAATGCCATTTTTTCAATTTAATGTACTTTAATAAAGGGTTTCGGGGCATTGACACAAACGTTTCGATTGTCATTAGACGGAAGTGGCTAAAGTTGTAACTCAAAATATTTACATAATCTACTCTCATCATAATGTTTATCGATGGCTCGTTGCTTCTTTAATGGAATTAAATAAATATACAATGCAGGAAAGCGATAAGTTTTTAACTCTCAGTTGAAAGTCTACCATCATATGACAATCACCATGTCATTGTCAATTACTTTTGAAACAAATAATAGCACCATTGTTGTAGACTATCAAATTATTTTGCTATTAAACATTAATTCTGAAATGTTGTAATTTTACATGAGCGTATAGTAAAGTACTTACATTTTGAAAACGAAGGTGTTCTAAAAATTACGTCATTTAAGGAAACATGATTATAAATCCATTATCTCTGTATCGAATCACAACACAACAAATACATGCTTATTGTGCAGTGTATCAACAACACAACATGGAAATCGATGGATGTAATTTCATTGGTTTATTACGAGTTCTATTTCCAATATCTAAATGATCTAGGTCTTATTTTATTAAAGTAATATCTTATTTTGAAAAGGATCAAATGTAGTGAATTAAGAATGCATCAAATTAAAAAAGAAATAAATATTACAATGGCATAGGTACCTAGTTTTGTAGTATAAATGTTGTTTAAATATTCAGGACAAAACATTTGATTTGCAATAATTATATAATATTGCTTTTCTATATGCAGTATTAAAGAAAGCATTATATGTATAATATAGCATACTTATATTGTATAAATATTGGTTATATATTATATGTCACTTGGGTAGCTTGTATTTGTTTTATCCTTAATACATTTAGATTCTAAATTCGACTTACGTGAATAAAAACTGATCCATTGAAATTAAAGCTGTCATCTTCATCACCTAAATTTGTTATAATTTCTAATCGGTATTCCACAGGAATTAAATTATCTGGGAGTTCTTTGACGGATGCAATAACAAATAATGGGAAAATCAGCTGAATTTGTACGAGACGAAGCATCTTCATAATCTGAGAAGCATTGGTGAAATGGGAAGCTTGCAAAATGAACGGGAGATTACGTGTAGTTTTCGAGATATAAGTTGAAGCGTATAGCTTGCTCGTAGCTAACTGGGCGCAAAGGCGTGACGCAACAGGAAGTAAAATTTTATGAATTCCTAAACACGCCATAAAATACAAAATCTAGTTCGAATAAAACGTAAGCGAAGCAATGCATAATACTTGAATATATGATTACACATTTACACTCTAACAGTTACACATGTATATATAGGAATTGAATATTAAAAAGCACATTTTACTTTATTTTTTAACAAACGCACAAAACGAAAATAAGATACATTACTAGCTTGTCAAAACAGTTAATAATCACGCAGGAGTACCCTGCTTTGCTTTAATTATATTAATAAAATCCAATTTTAAACATCATAGTGTCACCTATTGTATTATTTTTTAATCATAAGTATGCCCTCTCAAACGCCAAATGGCGTGCGTGGTCGTAATTTCTGACTGCAGCGGTCTAGAGGACGCTCTGACTTTACCAAAATTGCGAATAGTAAGATAATCACCTCAATATTTTCTAGTACGATCAGTGACGCTATGGGAGGCTGTTGCTTAATGTCCTCTACTCCAATATTCAATGTTAAAGCAGTTGATTCAAGTGAACTAGTATGCATAAGATTCTGGTAAGTACATAAATTATAATCGACTTTTTACGATAAAGAAAACATTTAAGTGAAAAAAGATCTGGTTTTATTTAATTAATAGTTCTAAATATATAGCAGTGTGACAACAACGTAAATAAGAATATTAATATCTCAGGTACGTAAAATGAGTTCGTTTATTTAGTAACAAATATGTTTTTTTTTTCATTGGCAATTTCAAGTTTTGCAATATAAATTCATTATAGAAGTATAATTACGTTTAAATATTAAATGTTCCCACATTTATCTATGTGATTCTATGCTTAAATGACGGGTAAATCAGTATATGCAACATCTGAAGGTAAAAATTACTGGGTATTCGGTTCAGTGTCGTGAATACCAGCATGCAAGCTTACAAAAATTTTCTACTAGTGCTCATAAACTGGTTGGCGATTGTGTACAAAATTTTCTAACCTAAAAATTTGTCAAACATTAAAATAAATTTTCTTATAAGTATATTCAATTTTTATCGTCAATTTTTAACCAAGCTGAATCCCAGCAATTTTTCCTGTTTTTTTGTTGGCATATGAATGAACTTGGATTACGATATATACAAAAGCATTACTAAATTGAATTTAATCAAAATAAATACACTGTAAAAAAAATTCTTTCGAACTGAACCCAATCTAATTTTGATTTGTCAAAATCTGTTGTAAATATTTATAATTCTAATTCTATTTGATTTCGATGTGTAGGTGTGTCTTTCTACTGATCAGCTTTACTTATATAAGTAATACGTTCAAAAGTTAACAGGCATAATATATTTTTGAATTCATTATTAAAATAACAGTTTCTGATCAAAAAACAATAAAAATGTACATATATAATAAATAGTTACATACTAGAAAGTAGTTAGGAAAGACTGAAATAGCTTCACAGATATCAATAATGCCACTGCACAAACTTGAATAAGTGCACCTTTTCTAAAAAATGGATTTTATTCTATTGAAACAATATAACATTCAACATAGAATCGATTCCAGCTTACAAATAAGATTTAGTCAGTAAATGAAATACATTTAAAGTACTCTTACGAAAAGTAGATACTTTAATTCCACTGAAGTATTCTTCTATGGCACTAATCATTAGATACTAGTGTTGCGATGAACGTGGTTTCATTCGCCTGCTATTGCTATGAGTAAATATTACAGTGCGAAGCCACATAACGAATGAAACAAAGGCTCAAAGTTGCTTTCACGATATGAGCAGGAGAAAGCAGATCTGTTCACGGCGTGGCTTTTATAATAGGTTTTTGAGCAATTACTTTATTGATAAAATAAATTGTTTACATACAAACAGGTTGCCACAAGTTTATTCTCGTGAAAGCAATGTGAAATATTTACTTCATTTACGCAATCGAGTGAATTAGGCTGCTTGAAGTGGCATTATGAAGCGGACGATCTACCATGAATAAAGATGAAAGTTTTGTTCCCAACACTATTAGATACGTTTAACATAAAACTTCTATCGATATTTCCCCGCATACCATTAAAACATAAACACTTAGGTAAGTGTTTTCAATCAGCTTCCCTTCCAAAGCGCGACATTGCAACACAATACGTGATATAAAATTATGTCGCATTGTGTAGCAGCTAATACGTCGTTACTATCAAATAATATTTGGGAATAAGTGCTGGTAGTTTGTGATAGTTTTATTCGAAATATATACGTGTGAGTTAAGTATATTCTTGCGAATATGTTAAAAATATTAACAAAGTATAAACGGTAAAACAAAATTTGTTCTGAAAGATCAAAATGCAATCCAAGGCAAGCCATAACGATGAAACTTAGAATTTCAGGATATTAGATCTAAAAACGCGACACCATACTTTTAAAAATTTATTATAGACACATAAGTAATTTTCGAATCAATCCACCTAAACATATTTTTCTGCAAAAATCCATCGCTACCGACTTCAATAATTTTTCAACCCAGTTAATCAATCAAGGTCTTTGTTAAAATATCTTTCAATGGTCTCATAATGTTCACGGTGCCATTTCAAGTTCAATCTCCCGATTTCCAGAGCTTGATTTACCACATTTTCGATGTTCTGTAGGTAGACTCGATTGGTGTCGAGAAAATTCTGGAACTACACGAGATTTCACCATTTAAACGTGATTGTTTCTTTTCTCTATTAAATTTGCATATTCACCCATGCTAGTTCGTCTTCAGTCATTATGTGACGTGCCACTTCGATTAAAACTGGAGATAGCTCAACGATGTTAGGAGATATTCTGAGGAGATCAAAAAAAATTGTTAAAATACTTTGGGTAAATTATTTTAAAGTATAAGTCACCTGTCGTGTATAGTTTTGATATTTTCTGTAAGGAATTCTGTGACCAAATTAAAACCGTGCTTGTTTCCCACGATAACAATAATGATCGGACCTATGTCTTCATTTCCGTTGGAGGTTTCATGCAAGGATTTTTCTAAATAGACTCGCAGAAGGGTTACGTTGTTACAGCAAGCTAGGAATTGCAAGATGTTGCGCAGTCCGGACTCCTTAGATTTCAAGTATTCACTCCAAGAGTATTCTCTCATTTCGCCACCAGTGCAAAGGATTGTTTGCTCCAAAAATAGCATCCTGCAATAGGGAATGAGGAAAACATAGGCATTGTCCAAATCGGTCAATAATACGGATTTTGTTTAATGATACCTTCAACTATTTTGCATTTGTCGTTTAGGAGGAGAAAATACACAAGAATATTCCACGTAGGCAACACAGTGGCGACAATACGTCATCATGTGTTGGTAACATTTATGAAGGAGATGATGGAAAAGATATCTGAAGTGCCGGAGGCTGACGTCAATTTCCGGCAGCCGAAAGACGTCATTTTCAGGCGTATAGATGATGTCAGCATTAAATGTAAGAGTAGCCTAATTTATTGTGGTTTTACAAAAGGACGATCAACAACAGACGCAATACATACGCTCAAACAAATAGCAGAAAAAACACACGAATACAAAATAGGAATAGAAATGTTATTTGTCGACTTTCAACAAGCTTTTGACTCCCTCAAAAGAAACAAACTTATGGAGCTTTAGAGAAAATGGGAATCAAACATAAATTAAGGAGATTAATACAAATGACAATGTCAAATACAAGAGTAAGTGTAAACACGCAGAAGGGACAGACAGAGGATTTTGAAATAAATAAAGGGGTAAGACAAGGAGATTCATCATTATTTAACTTAGCATTGAAATATGTATTAAGAAAAATAGATAAGGGTACCATAACAAAGGGAGCACAAATAATAGCGTATGCTGATGATATCGTGATTGTATGAAAAAATCGACAGTTGACCAAAACAATACTGGATGAAATGGTGAGAGAAGGGAACAAAATGGGACTGAAGATAAACCAAGAGAAAACGAAATTAATGAGACTAGATACGAAACGAGAAAGTAAAAATAATTCAGTTAAAAAAGGAAACTACACATTTGAAAAGGTGAACAGATTTAAGTAGTTAGGAATGACAATAACAAATGACGGGAGCAGGGACGCAGAAATAAAAGAAAGAATAACCAATATGAACAAGACCTATCAAGCAAATAGAAAACTCTTAAAAAGTAAAATATTGGGAAAGAGAACAAAAATGAGAATTTATAAGACTATAATACAACCGATAGTATTATACGCTGTTAAACGTATAATAACGATGACCAGGAAACAAGAAGAGGATACAAGAAAGAAAAATACTAAGAACAATATTAGGCCCAATAAAAATGGACAACGGTGAATATAGAAGAAGAACCAATTATGAATTAACAAACGAGCTAATGGAAGGTGACGTGATTAAAAAAATTAAGAGGCAGAGAATAAAATGGTTGGGACACCTGTGGAGGGCCGGGAAAGGTGCAGTAATCCGCAGTATCTTGGAATGGCAACCAGGAGGCAGAAGAGGAAGAGGCAGGCCTAGATCTACATGGCTACAAGAAGTTAAAGAAGACCTTAACAAAGCCGGTATTCATCGATGGCAGGGGAAGACACAGGACAGGGACAGGTGGAGGGATGTGTGTGAGAGGATACAGGAGAGGATGGGGATTGATTTACCCGTATTTTAGATCTAGAAAGCTCTAGGAGCGGCGATACCCCGTTGGGGTTCTTAGCCATTATATATATATTATTTTATGTAACGTCTATTATCTGTGCAGGGTTGGCATTGACACCATTGGGAAGAAATTGATTTGACGCACATTTTAGGCAGTGTGAGTAACTGAATAGTAGTTAAAAGCATAAATAAATTTTCTGTCCAGTACATAATCTCTGTTTCAGGGTACGAGAAATTAGCGTCTAGATGATAATGTCAAAAGGACACAAAATCTCCACTTTTGAGCCTTTTTCAAAATGAGCCTAGCAAAAATATATTCTTGTTATATTTAAACGCAATAAGATATTATAAATGTGTATATGATATATATGATCAATTAAATTTATCCTCTGTATAATATTTGTATAAGTTTTTGTAGCAAAATTATTTATTTTTAAATCGTTTATATAAGTATGTATGTATGTAAATAGAAGGGTGGTGTTACACTGCGACCTAAAAGATCTATTGTGTCCCCTATTCTTCCTGATTTACAGCTGGCCTTCCAATCCTATTCCTTTTAGAAAGTGTAGGATGTCAGAGGGCTCCAGTCTAGGTAAGTCTCCCTCTTCTATTTCACATGCTCCCAGGTGCAATGCCCTCGAGTTGCACAGTGCTACGCAGTTTGGGAGGAGGTGGATGGGTGTTTCATCCTGTTCCCCACAGAATCTGCATTCAGGATCTTTTCCAATCTAAGCTTTCTCAGGTGTCCTTTCAGTCTACAATGGCTGAAAGTATTCCTGTTAAAATGCGAACATTTTTCTTATCAGGTTGATGCATTCTATAAACCTCTTCTGGTTATAAGTTTCCCAGAAGAATTTTACTTTGCCTCATTCCCTGGAGATTTTCCCAGTAACTGGATTTTCCTCTGCTCCATTTCTATTTTTAGTTTCTTCAGTATTGTACTGCTACCTTAACCGCAGAAGGGTTCAGGCCCTACAAAAGGCTTCCACCTCCTTTTTTGCGAGGTTATCTGTTATTTCGTTTCCTTCCACTCCTTGTGACCCGGAAACCACAGGAGGGTTACTTTATTTTCTTTGCCTAGCTCATTTAGTTTCCCTAGGCATTTCCAGACCATCTTGGAAGCTGATTTCATATGAGCTCAGCGCCTTGATGGCTGCTTGACTATCAGACATGATGATAATCTCCTGCTCCGATAGTTCCTATCCAAATTGAATGAAACACATCTTCCAATAGCGTGTATTTCCGCCTGAAATATACTTGGGTATTTTCCCCAGCTTTCGAAATATGTAGTTCTAGGCCCATATATTCCTATTCCAGTTCCCTCTGCCGTTTTGGAGCCATCAGTATACCATTTGATGGCATTTCTATTCAAGTTCAAGATGGTGTTATGATCCCACTCGCTCCTGTTACTTAGCTTTATGGTGAATTCCTTCACAAAGCTAAATTTTTTTAACATATCATCCTGGGGCATATCCCAGGTTTGATCACCGTCAGGAGATTGAGGCCTATGCCTAATCATTCCTTCCTTGACCATTGTTAGTGCGGTTCTTTTCGCCACGCCCTCTACTACAATGTGGAGGGGGGCAAGATCCAATACTACTTCAATAGCTGCTGTTGGGCAGGTTCTCATAGCCCCGTTATGCATACACATGCTAATCTTTGCACTTTCGAGAGGTTAATTCTCGCGGTGGCCGGATTAGTTCTTTTGCTCCATGCTACTGATGCATAGGTGATGATCGGTCTCACTATCGCTGTATATATCCAAAGCAGTATTTTTGGGTTGCATCCCCAATTTTTCCTGCAAAGTTTCTGCACACCATCAGAGCTCTTTTGGCCTTGTTGGTTACTTAATCGTTTATATAACTACATTCCTCAGTTTGCCGTTAAACGATTATAGTGGTGTTCGTTTGAAAAGTTTAAACGAAAAATGGAAGTTTTGCTATTTCTAACGAGTGATCTATGTGACTTGGTGGTATGCTTTACTTATAAGCAGCTTTAATAAAAGTTTGGAATCAGTATTGATATGATGTAATAAGGTGCTATATCTCGTAGGTTCTTCCGAAACGCATCTGTAACGACTGGAATCACCAAGACCAATGAAGATTTAGTGGGGGGACTGAAAACCATTTTCAATGTCATTTGCTGTCGTTTAAAAATTAACGACATAAACTTTCGTGAAGATGTGAGAGATACTGCTGAGCTAGTCACAATTAGGTACTTCTGAGATTGCTTACCAGCTTATATCTACAAAATCGTTTTTCATAGATCAGACCTGATATAACGCACTAACCACTAAAGCCACTATCGCCCTAGGTAGGTCTAGGAGGCTGCGTGGAAGGAATTGGGGCCTTAGCCCCAAGCTGACACCCTGCACAGCAAATTTTGAACAGTTTTCGGTCGTAGACAAATGTCAGGATGCAAATTACAGCATCTAGTAGAAGAATCAGGGGTATCTTTGGAGCAGTGTGAATCAAATACAAGAAAGTATCCATGTTTGTTCACCAAAAACATTTTCCATTCAGGCGAAACATTCTATAACTTACGAAGTAACGAAATAGCTAATTCCAGATTGTTGATGCGGCATACTCCTTTCAGGCTCCCAGCTTACCATATCTTCATATAAGTCTGAGAAAGACGGCAACTTCTTAGATTTTACAGGAAGTATTTTTCTGATATAATCCATGAATCTCTCGTGTACCGGCGTCCTCTTCAATACAGCGTTCAAGTCGCCTACGCGACGAATGGCGCCATATTTGGGATAATCGTACATCTCTTGTACCACATACTTGACCAAGTCGAGGAATATTTTATAATGCAGCCGACCAACCCAGGCTAGATTAGCCGCGTTATCTATTAGGAGGAAACGAGTTAATGGCGGAATGCGCTGGAAGTAGGGTGTTCTCAAAAAGTCAACAATAAGTTTCCAATTTTTGTCGTCGTAATCCACCATGTAAAGACCTAACGCGTCGATATTGAAAATGATCCAATCGGTGGGGGATAGCGGACCTTTGATGGTAATAGAATCCTCATTTGGTGCCAACCACTTCCTGGCTATAGTCCTATTGAAGTCCATCTCACATTCTGTCGTATATGTTAGAGGTACCCACCATCTTGTCGTATCCGAACCGAGTAATTCATTATCTCGAAAAAATCTTTCCTTTAAGACAATCTGAATAAAATCACCCATCCGATTAGAATTTAGATGAACTTACCTGCTTTACTTCTAACGTGCCACGTTCATAGTTCCTAATAACCGTGATCAGAGGAAAGCCTGCTTGAGTGATCCAAGTGCCCATTATGGTTTTTACATGAACATTCGGAAGATGAGAATTATTGCAGATAAATTCTAGCAATTCTTCGCTTCCTGCATTTTTGTATTGGTACATTTCCATGTACTGCTGAATCACCCCGAGTAGATTTTCGCGGCCCACAAAGTGTGACAACATTCGCATGAGAAGAGAAATCTTTTTACTTACACTGGTCTCCATGATTGTGCCAGAACTATCAGACCGGTTGCTAAGAATTGTTACCTGAATCACCATAAGGGAATGCGTAAGATTCCTGTCATTTTTTTTATATTGGCACATGGGTCTGGCCGAATAATTTTAATTGGGAAAGATCGGCATCGAGCAAATTCATATTTTGTTGATATTGCAGTAAATTGACCAAATTCAGACTTTAGAGTGCAGTACTCCAAAGAGTTCTAATTTTTTTATAAATATCTCGGATGCTATATGATATTGTTTTGTTTTTCTTAGAAGATAACTTCAGGTATATTGTATAGCCTTAGGAACGTCAACTTTACAGGATACAATTCGACTAAAATTAATCTAGAATAATGTTTACCTTAAGTGTGAATGAAGTAACAATGCATTTTAGGCAGGATTAACTTTTTTCTCGCAACCAGTGAGGTTTAGGTCCTACTGCTATAAGAGTAGTCCACACTGCTCCAATTATATGACAGCTTTTTTTTAAGGGGAGGTTTACATGTATTTGACTGGAAAAATCAATTTTTGGTTTTTTGCATTTTTTGAAAGCTCCAAATATCTAAAATACATGGTTAAAGCGGTTTCGTAATATTCGCATTGTTTAAGCCGCTACGGCTTATTAAAAGAGCGGGTGTACCGAACACAAACGGAGCATAATGCAACACCATATTCGACTCGGGGCTGCTCTGGTCGAAATATCACACTTATTGTTTGTTAGTATATGTATAGTTGTCTTTAATGATTATAAATGTCACTACAGTCGGGGTCACAAATAAACGACAGAGTAGCTATTTATATTACAACAATACGAAGCAACTAGATCCGAAATAAAACGCACTTTTGAAGAAACTGATCTAACAATATTTCTTTTACTTATAACACACTTTCCCAGGCTTTAGAAAACTGCCATAAAATGTATCAATTGATGCAGATGCACTTCCTTACACTAAATTTCTTAGAAAAGCCATTAGAGATAACAAATAAATACAGTTTCCTAGAATTACTAAAGGGTTCACCATTTATGGCCGCGGTTGTATTTGTCGCATTGTATATTTCTGCGATTACTTTTTCTAATTCAGTGTTTGGTGTGAAGTTGGAAAAAAAATATATAGATAACCTTTAATTAAGACGCGCAATTTATTTAGAAAAAGTGTTGGAGTAGTTCTCCCTATTTACTATGGTTTTGTCGATAATTTTCATATTGCGTCGAAAGCCGTTTTTGAATTAGTTCAAAAGAAAGCCGTGAAAGAAGAAGAAGAAAGTATTAAAGCAGAAAATGAGCCACTACGTCTATACAGTATTTGGACACGGCTCATGAAAAAAACTAGGTGTTTCATCGTTATTTGGTAGAGCTACTTTAATAGGAAAGTAAAGGAAGAAAGTTATAGATATTGCTTGCTATGAGCACTTTGGTAAAACTAAAGCAAGATATGGCGGAATATGATGGCAAAGGTAACCACACTACGTATCATCAGAGTAGCACAGGAAAAAACGACACATTTATTGTCCAAAAGGTGTAGACAGCCTGTGTAAATGGCGCGTTGTAGAAGCCAAGGTTGAGCTTGCTTCATTCATACATGACCCTCTTTAGCAAAAAAAAAAAATCAAGATGCTATTAGGCCGATTTATGAAGTTTTTTTTCTAGAGTGATTTATTGCAAAGATGCATTGGAAAAAATTGTCAAAACTGAAACGACTCGTTTAATTCATGTGTGTAGAAACTAGCTCCAAAAGATTTACACTACGACCCACAAACAATTCAACTTGCTACCTACATTGCCGCAAATTTATTCAATGAAGGTTACTTTTCTGTATTACAAATAATGAATGCGGTGGGAATTACAGTAGGACTTGATGCCAAAAATTTCGTCATCAATTCTGATCGTCAGCGCATACAACGAGCAGAGCAGAGTATGTCCAGCGCTGCAAAACTTGCTGTGCAATCTAAAGGAAAGCAACAAATTTTGCAAATGCAGAAGTATGAAGAAGAAGAAGGATTAATGTATGGTGCTGGAATAGCTGACTAAGTGTATGTTGAACTATTTTAAAAAATTTTTGCTGCGAAACTTTGAACGCGTTTTTCTCGAAACATGATTTTTTCAAATCTGCGTAAGTTCTAGTTCTTCAAGTGTTCAATATATCAACTTAATTCTTTTGTTTTCTTAATGCAAACAGTTTTTATTGGAGGTTATACCTATAATATACTAAAAATTGCAATATTCCAAATTTTTATATCCATATACACACAAAAAAGAAATAGAAAATAATCAAATCAAAGTCCAGGTATCTGCCACATTGTTTGCTTTCGACTTATTTGGTTAAATTTACCTCCAATAAATTTAATATATTTATAACTCTTCTTTTTATTTTCAAGTTCAGATCACTTTTACGTATGCTAGATTTTACGCAGTTTGACCGTGTTTTCTGTGCACATTGCTACCCAGATACAAATACGAACGTTATAGTGGTCTCGTCATAAAAAAAATATATATTTTTTTAATGTTCAAATTTTAATATATTTATTAACAAAAAGCCGTATTTCGTATCTTTTCCTTTGTCTGAAAAAAAAATCAAGGTTTTTGGGCTTTTCCGATATATATATATATATTGTTACGCTACACAGTAGCATAGAGCCCGGATTAAAAATTAAATTTTAAAAGAAATACATTAATTGAATTAGAAAAAATCAAATTTTATACATCCCAGTGTCCTCTATCCTTTTTAGTTTTGATTCAGAAGTGTGCTCTCTCAACAGCCAGATGGCATGCAGGGCGAGAAATTTCCGATCAAGGGGGCGGTGACATAAAAAAAATATTGAATAGCTCGTTACTTTCTTATATCTTTCAGTAAGAGTGGAGATTCTGAGCAATCATGTAGTCAATTGTCCTCCTCTCCTTCAAATTCACTGTCAATGACCATTTTAAAAGATATCATAGGCATGATAATGTCGTGCCTTAATAGATTCAATCTATTATGTAAAATTAAAACATTTAAGTGTGGATAAAAGTGATTTTATTAAAAAAAAACAAAAATTCTAAATGTGAACTTGTTTAAAATCAGACATAAATCTTTGGATAATTATTTCAGG
The DNA here is from genome assembly GCA_004143645.1 of Protaetia brevitarsis. Taxonomy (NCBI): domain Eukaryota; kingdom Metazoa; phylum Arthropoda; class Insecta; order Coleoptera; family Scarabaeidae; genus Protaetia; species Protaetia brevitarsis. The sequence goes on along the minus strand of RXPK01002875.1, from coordinate 18,988 downwards.
TAAGTCCGTGAGTCCGTTTAATTAATAACACTAAAGTTTCATTAGTAATTCCACCTTTTGTAATTCAAATTCATAGTTTCGTACGTAAATACATTTAAATTAAATTTTAAAATTCCCGCGTTTTCTGACCGTTCAAACGGAGTTATGTTAGGCTTAAAGAGACTTGTGAAACAGAGTAGCCAACCTTGATGGTAAATTGCTGGATATTGGTTCGTAACGTACATAAGTACATAACAAATACATATAAACCTAATTACACAAATTTCCCCAAAGTAACCGCGAACGGTTTCGCCTACGGTACAAACGATTTTCTAACCTCAATTCTTTCTGAACGAATAAAAATGCAATTTCTTATAAGTATAATTAAATTTGGATTAGAATGGAAATAAAACGTTTATTTTTAGGTAGATTTGACGAGAAATACCTTCTGCGAGGTCGGATTCTGCAGACATCGAAGTGGTCAGGACTATTCAGGTGTCGAATGAGGGCCCTGGTACATCATAGGTACTTCTGATCACGGGATAACAGGAATACTCAGGAAAATCGTCGTTGAAGAAAAATTACCCAAATGGTAGCAGGCAATTTGGATAATATTTGTGTGATGAACTTTGTTTAACAAATAAACATTATTTTTAGGTTGAAATATGGGATAAAATTGGATTTTATCGAAATAGCCGTTAAATTTTTCAAGAACAAAATGAGATAGGTCCGCCTCTAACAGAGTTCGGTTAGTGAATGGTTCGAATTGAAAATGTTTTAACTGACTTGAAAGCGATTGTCTTCGTCAAGGAGTCCAATTGTCTGTGAAAATTCGTTAACGTAACCGAAATAAGGGGAACATCCATTGTTTTATATATGCAAATGGCCATGTGATCGAAAAGATTTGTCAAATGTTTAAACGAAGTGAAAATAAATAAAATTACAAAATCTGGAATCACCTTACAATTGGAATATGATAAAAGTATGATTCAGTAGAACATGAGAAAAATATATTTGACATTTTTAAACACTTATTACTATTTAAAATTAACAATCTTAAAATTCATCATTACACCTAAAAGGTAGGCAACCATTTATACACATAGAATTGTTACAGAACTCAATTTCCAGCAATTTTACTATGTCTTTCTGTTGACATATCAAAGCAATTGGACTGCCAATGCAAATACAAACATTATTAGACTAAATTTGAACGAAATAAATGCACAGTAAAAATAATAAAACTGTTCACTTGAATTAAACGTGGATCCAAATTTGATCTGTCAATAACTATTGTAAAAGTACACCATTCAAATTCTAATATTGATTTTCGATGTGTAGGTGTATCACTGCTGATCATCTTACTTCCTGAAGGGAAAATTCTAAAGGAAAATGCCTTGAAAGACCTGCCAAATGCAGAGATTTCCTACATCACATGGACATCGTCTAGCTGTCTGCTGCTACATATTATATCCTTTTTCTATTATATCTAATAAGTTTTAAAATATAACTGAGTAAAATAGTAACATTCCCTTTTTAAATAATAGTAGAATTTCGCCATAACAATATGTAAACTTCCCCTTAAGTGTGAGTGAAGTAACAATGCATTTTAGGCAGGATTAACTTTTTTCTCGCAATCAGGGAGGTTTAGGTCTTACTGCTGTAAGAGTAGTCCACACTGCTCCAATTATATTACTTTTTTTTTTTTAAATAACATTGGACCTATATTGCACTGTAGTTTCATCGAAACCTAAATTTGCCCGCTGCTGATATTCCCTTGTTAGTGGATATAAAAATATTAGCTAACATCATGATGAAAGAATAAAAATTTTCGGCACACCTTGCCTACGATTGAGACAACTTGGTATAACTTACCGCTTGTGAATTTTTCAACGAATCAAAATTAAAAACGCACATAATGTTATCGGTGATCTCCGAACGTAACGACTGGAGTAAACCCATGCCAATGTCGACCACGACCGTCGAAATATACATGTTGAAGCCCTCGATAAACCACAAGTCCGACCAAGACTTTATCGTCACCAGATTCCCAAGGAATTGGCTTACCAATTGATCGGTCACTATGAACAAGGATGGATTGACGCCCACCATGACTTTTGTGAGTTTCGTCAAGAAGCGTTCCTGCCAGACGATGAGACCCCAGCTCTCCATTACTGGAACTGCGTAATCGGGTATTACGACCATGTCTAGTTTTGGGAGGGGAAACTTCATAGTCAAATTTGTTTGGAGAGCGTGGCCGAAGCTCGCGGTATCCGCTAAGAGGTCGTCATATAAGTAAACCTCACCGGCGTGCCATATTTTTAATTTTCTCTCGAAGGCGTTGTCGGCATCTTCGATTGTTTCGTGCGTAAAATCAATTATTGTAAATCCCACGACGTAAGTAGACATTGGAGGTGTGGTTTCAAAGTGATCCCATTTCCAACCGGGCTTCCTAGCAAACAAGTTCATCAATTTTAACACCAACCACAAGCAGTATAATATGCGAACTTACATTGCTTCAGTCTTTTGCAAAGGCATATTGCTAAGTGACTTAAACCTATCTGAGCGTCCTAAGCTAATAGTAAACTTGGCCTTAAAAGTAAGCCCGTCGAAGCAAGGAAATGCCCTTCTAGCATTTTCCGGTTTGAAGTACGTCACCGCTAACCATTTCTCCTCACCGTCTTTACCCTGATAAATACTCCTATAAAAACCCACCTTCTCTTCATTTAAATCACTTTCGAAATGCAATTCGAGTTCATAATGGAAATCAGTTTGGAGAGTTTGCGATAACGTAAAAATCAAGAAATCATTCTCAGCGTCTTGTTTAGTTTCCGAAATACTGGGGATGTCTTCTGTTTGGTTCAAAATCCTCAAAACCGTTTTCGTTTCGTCCACCTTGAGATTCTTCGAGTGTAATGTGATGTTATCAGTGGGAGAGATGCAATTTATCTGGAGAATCGTAATCTATCTTCGACAACCTTGTTTCGCAAATGTTATAGCAAATTTAACTTACGTGAATCGAAACTGATCCTTTGAAATTAAAAATGTCATCTTCGTCGCCTAAATTTGTTATAATTGCTAATTTGTATTCTATAGGAATTAAGCTATGTGGGATTTGTTTTGCGAACATAACAAGGAATAATAATATGAAAGTCAATAACATCTGTATGAGGCTAGGCATCCTCACCATTTCAGAAACATTGAATGAATGTGACGTTTCTATAGTGAATGGGATATTATGCAACCTCCAGGTATAAGCTAGGCATATGGCAGCTTACTAAGAAGACGGAGTAATATAACTGATTATAAGACTTTTACTGTTTCGTAAACATGCCATAAATAACAAAAATTAGCTTAAATAAAACACCATTACAAAAGAGTATCCGCTTAGCAGGCTATTTTTTCTCCTAAAATCGGATGTTTTATTGTCTTCTAGGTATAAATGATATACCAGCATTTCATCAAGTTGCGTAGTGTATGTACAATCAACTCAAAAAATTATGTTCTAGGTACATACCTACAAACAAATTTGTAAATATAATTCTCACACATCTACTTTAAATATAATGCTATCATAATTGGCGACAGAGTGGATTACCGTCTCGAATGAACGCGACAAAGAAAAATGTTTTCTTCATGTCCATATTTTTAGTATTACTATTAACTCGAAGTATCATAATTCTTAAGGTTTCAGACATCTCATCCGCATTTTATGCTGAAATTTTAATAAATGTAATTCGATTTGTACCGTCATAAAAAGCAATAGAAATAGAAAGAATATTTTTTTTAAATAAAGGTCGGTTGAGATCTTTTCATATAAATTGCCAGTTGGTATTTGTGCCTGAGTGTTGTATACATGTATGAAATTCTTATAAAACTAAACCTTTTTAAAGAGTATTTTTGTAATTGAAGTAAAGGGGTTCAGTAAATTTATTTCTTTATGTAGTTATACAAGAACACATTTTAAGTATTTGCAAATTAGACCATCTGAATACCTGCGAGTAATCGATAACTAAGATAAAAAACAAAAGAAATATATGCCAACAATCATTCAGAAAGCTAATCTTCTTGATGGTTCTTTCGAGTCGAGTGTGAAAGATAATATACAGGGTTTTACACTACGTACAACTGTTATGTGATAATATGGAAGAAGGTCTTACATAAAAGTTTAAATCTACTTAAAATCATATATATTTCCATACAGAATGTCCCAGAAGTAAGTAACTCCAAACAAGAGACAAAGTGGCTTAAAAAGCAACTTCCAGCAAAACCTAATCTTTTGGCAAAGATTGCTGATAGTGTTGCTTAATTGAAAGAATGATAAAACTTCTATATGCTTTAAAATATATATTGCTATAGAAATATGTGTATTTCAACTAATTTAGAGTCATTTAAAACAGGGTTCAAGGCCTAATAAAGGGGTCATTTTAAGAATTTTATGCTCTGTTTTTTTCAGAACATATGCACGGAATTTAAAATTTTTAATCTTTAACTTCAGTAAAATACGATATTCTAACTATTTTCATATATATTTCTATTTAATATTCAATATTTTAATTAATCTTATATGAAAATAGTTAGAATATCATATTTTACAGAAGTTAAAAATTAAAAATTTTTAAAATTTATTCTGAAAACAGAACATGAAATTTGGCGCCCAACGTGGGGCTAGAGCCCACAACTTAGGATGAATTGTAATTATTTAGCTTTTCATAAATAAACTGCCAGTTGATACAACATGAGACTCTTAATCTCAGGGCATTGATTCGAGCCCCACCTTGGGCGCCAAATTTTATGCTCAGTTTTTCAGAACAAATGACCGGAATTTTAAATTTTTCATTTTTAACTTCAGTAAAATACGATATTCTAACTATTTTCATATATATTTCTATATAATATTCAATATTTTAATTAACTTTATATGAAAATACATACTTTTAGAATATCGTAGTTTACTGAAGTTAAAAATTTAAAATTTAAAATTCCGGAAATTTATTCTGAAAATAAATCATAAAATTTGGCGCCCAACGTGGGGCTCGAACCCACGACTTAGAGTGATTTGTAATTATTTAGCTTATCATAAATAAAGAATCAGTCGATAGAGCACGAAATTCTTAATCTCAGGGGCTCGAGCCCCACGTTGGGCGCCAAATTTTATGCTTTATTTTTCAGAAAAAATGCCCGGAATTTAAAAATTTCAATTTTTAACTTCTGTAAAATACAATATCATAATTATTTTCATATATATTTCTATTTAATATTCAATAATTTAATTAACTTTATATGCAAATAGTTATAGAATATCGTATTTTACTGAAGTTAAAAATTGAAAAAGAAATTTCGGGCATTTGGTCTGAAAAATAGAGCAATATAAGTCTCAAATCATAAGTATACCCTCTCTAATGCCAGATGACATACGGGCGGAGAATTTCTGACTACAACCACCTAGAAGATGCGCAGGTATTAAAAAAATACGGATAGGCAGTTGCCCCCCTTTTACCTATAGTACAACCGAGGATGCTATGGGATACTGTTGTCCTCTGTCCTCTGCTCGAATATTGTTAAAATGTTAAAGTGGATATAGCGTGGATATTTTCTGTTTCGTTCCAAAGCTTCAAAATCGTCATGCTTAGAAAGACAATCAACAATATGATTAAAATTGTAAAAGACAATATGGATGATACTCCAATTGGCTTAACTTCAAGATAATAAAAAGAATGCTGAGTGGCGAAACTATATTTATTGTACATACATAAATAATTTTCCAACAAAAAACACAAAATTCAACCTTCGTAGAACCTTATCTCACACTACCAATACCAGAAACTTTTCTTACCGATATCAATCATTAGTCATCGTAATAATACTCGAGATAGGTTTCAACTGTATGATAATGGCTATTATGCCAACGCACATTCAATTTTGCGATTTCCAAAGCGTCAACTACTTTACTTTGGACTTCTTGGAAGTACTCTCGATTGGTATCAACAAAACGCTTCAACTGCAGGAGATTTTTTTTTACCATGTAAATATGCTTTTTTTTCTATTGAATTTTTATAGTTACCCATGTTTCTTCGTCTTCGTTCACTATATGACGCGCTATTTCCATTATAACTGATGACAGCTGATGAACGTTTGGAGAAATTCTGAGAAAACCAAGAAAGAAAACAAAAATGTTGAACGTTGAACAAATTACTCTGGACTATAATTCACCTGGCGTGTATGGTTTCGATATTTTGAGCAAGGAATCCTGTAACTAAATGGAAAGCATGTTTATTTCCCGCTAAAGCAGTGATAATAGGAATTATATCTTCGTTTCTACTAGATTTTTCATCCAGGGATTTCTCCAAGTAATTTTGCAACAAAGTTTGGTTCTCAGAACAGGTTAGGGATCGCAGAATAGCAGATTGGAAGTCTGGCGACGCCTTGGCACGTCGGTACATACTCCAAGCGTATTCCTTCGATGCATCACCAACGCATAGAATTATTTTCTTTAAAAATACCACCCTGCAATGCAGGAATAAGGATATACGTAAGAGAGATTAAGTTATTTCTATAACTTGACCAAAAATGCACCGAATTATGTGAATAGAATCTAGCATTTAGTTATTATTTGTTTTATTTATTAAAGAATGCTGTTATATTTCGTAACGAGTGCATAGTTAATACTAAAGGAATTGTTAATGTTTTCAATTATTTTAGACTTGCTATTTAGAAAGAAACAATCAACAAATGACTTTTATTGAAGTAATTACCGGTGCTAAGAGAACAATAAGACATAGATGACTGCAGTAAAATTTCCTAGTTATAATACAGGGTTAGGGAAATATAGTAGGATCCAGGCGAATATGTTTTTCTGTAGTCTATGCACTACCCGAGCTAGTTCAATGACTGCAATGCCAGCTTCATGCTACGGTCGCATGCGGAAGGAGAGTTTAACGTGTGACTTTTAAGGCTGAACTCTTTTCACCTATTGCAGCGAATCTCAACCTTTTTTTTATTTGCGTACCCCTTACTAAATTCTTTTCTTATGAAAAGAATTAAAGTTTAAAGTCCAAATTTATAAAAATATTAATTAGGATATGTGCACCAATGATCCAGGGTTACAATTTATATTGTATAATTAATATTTTTATAAATTTGGACTTTAAACGTGGCCACATTTAATATTGAAAAAAATATTGTGTTTGTATAAAACAGGCAGGACTTAAAGTTTCACAACATCTATTATTTCTCCAACTGCTAAACAATTTTTAATATATTCTATTTATAATTTTAACACTACAATCTTATTAGGAGACACTTTTTAACTTAAAAATATTTTTAAAAAACAACTTGTTTATTAGTTTTGCTATTTTTTACAAAAAAGAAAAAGAAAAGTCGATTTTCGTAATCTAAACACTTTCTTCACTTCTTTTTTTGCACATTAGTGGGAGTCCTTGCTTTGTTACACGCAGTTTTTTTTAAATTGGGCTTGAAAGAAGCCAAGCACAGTCTTATGTCTGGGACAGCATCCATCTTGTTTCTGTATTGGTATTTGATGAAAGCGTAGCATGAAAAGGTCTTCCCACCAATACAGTGGATGGAAAAGGTAACAAAACATCTTCTTCATTGCCAGGACAGGCATACGTTCACTTTCACTGTTGAGGTTCAACCACAAGTTAACGAGATGTTTCTCTTTGACTTTAATCTGTAGAAATTTTAATCAGACTTTCTTTTTGTGCACATCCAACTGTGCTGATTGAAAGATCTCTTCAGAAAAAAAAAATAATTCAATGAATTCGAGCGAAAATTTTCAAATTTTGATTTTACCATCTTAAATTTGATCCAAAAAGAGCACATGACACCTATATTACTCTTTTGATAGCACTAACAATTACGGAGACACCCTATAAAAATCTCGAAAAGTTATAAGACATCCTGTACAATCGTTCACTAGGTGAAAAAAGTTCAGCCTACGCGCTCCCACTCCTAGGGGAGTGGGAGCGCGTAGGCTAAACGCTAAACTCTCACCCGCAACCGACCGTAGCATCAAGCTGGCAATGCAGTCATTGATCTAGCTTGGATAGTTCATGGACTACCAGCCCCGCTAGATGGCTCGTATAAACGACAACCAGACTGAGTATGTATGATCGTGATTCCAAGAACGGCTTACCATGAAGTAATGAAAAATGCTTCAATACAATGAACCGATAGTGTTATTCCTCTTTTCATTGCTCTTGCTACTATGGTGATTCCTACAATAGGCCATGAGCCCCCGCCTGGCGGCATATTCTAACGGTTCTTTGTATTTAGGCAGTTTTCTTTGATGTTTGATTCGGATATGAGTATATCCATCGAATTTGCATTTACTTAAATGTTCGAATGGACACGCGCTCACAAACACTTACGAAGCAAGAATGTCCGAAACGCTAGAGCGTTGTTCCATCTGTCGCGATACAGGAATTTCATTCGCAACACTTTTATCCGAATATGCCCCAGTATTTTCCTTGCGTAGCGCATAAACTTTCCATATATCGGTTTCCTCTTCAATAAGGTGCTTAAATCGTCGATGTGGCGAACGGCAACATATTTGACTTGAAGCTCCAACTCTTGTGGTACATACCTGAGCAGATCCAAGTAAATACTATAGTCCAACCTACCAATCGAAGCGAGCCTTGCTGCGTTTTCTACGAGGAAAGCGCGCTCTAACGGCGGGATATTCTCGAAGAAGGGTCGATTTAGAAAGTCGACAAGGAGTCTCCAGTTTGTCTCGTCATAGTTAACCATGTAAAGGCCAGACACGTCTATATTGAAGATCATCCAATCGAGAGGAGATAGGGGACCTTTGATGGAGACGAACAGTTGGTTAGGTGATAACCATTTCCTCACTTTAGTGTTACTGAATCGCATTTCGCATTCTGTCGTGTAAGTTAGGGGTATCCACCATTTTGTTGGATCCTTGCCGAGTAACTCACTGTCCTTGAAGAACCTTTCCTTCAAAACGAACAGTCTAAATGAAAGCGTCCATACGATTAGGGATCGAAATAATTCACCTGGTACACTAGCACTCTGCCATGTTCGTAGTCTCTGGTAACTGTGATCAGCGGATAACCAGGTTGCGAAAACCAACCGTCCATTACCGCCTTTATGTCGATACTTTGAAATTGAGGCAAGCTGTTTGCAAGCGCTAGCAGTTCTGCACTTCCTGCACTTTTATATGCGTATATTTTCAAGTACTTTCGAACGATATCGCGCATAAAATTTTGACCCATGAAATTTGACAACATACGGAGGAGAAGACTAGCTTTCCTATATAGGTTAATGTCAGCGCTTGGGCCACTGTGATCGAATTGGTGGCTCACATTTGAAACCTAAATTAGCACAAAAAGCACAAGTAAGATTTATGCAAGGCATTTCACATGAAGGGAATTCTTATACAGTGACCGACATAAATATTGTAACATATGGGAAATTTGTTTATTATTAAAATATACTAAAACTTTTTTGGGGGAATAGGTTGTGCATGTCTAGAAACCCCAAAATTTATTTTGACACATGTCACGTAACCACTAGTATGGCGGTAAATTTAAAAAATATACCGTGAATCTGCAAAAAGTGGGGTTAGATGACATGATAACCAAAAAAGTTATTTGAAAAAGTTGCTTAGAATTAAATTCTGAAACCGCATGCAAATTTTTGTAAACATATTTAAAAAAAAATAAAAATCACAATTTTTCCAAATATTGTTTCATCGAATTACATATTTCCATTTTTTTCGCTCTTAGCAGCTCAACTGCAGTAGTGTTTCCAAATTTGGTTGATACTCAAACAGTTTTCTCAATTTTTGCATAATTAACATAGCGAAAACTGAAAAGTACGATTTCAGTGCGACAATTGTTGTTGCAAGGGACTGTACCTACTAGTAAAAAATAAAATTTTACAAACATTTTCTCTCTAAACCACTTAGCAAACATTACTTTTATTGAAGATTATCATATTTTCTTTTTTCACAATGTTATTGCACGCACCGAAGGTATTTATGTAGGTTTCGAAATTACAAAACTCAGTAGAAATAAATAACCAGTATTTTTAGCTAATGATAGGAATACTTAATAAGCAAAAACATTTAAACAATAACTAATAGTAATGAACAACTAAGAAATGAAACTCTAAAAATGCATACCTATTTGTTAGACATACATATCCTGTTTCTGTAAGGTAGGCTTTGAAATTAGAAACAACAAAATAATGTAGTAAACTATTTTAATTTTTTGGCAAATAAGCAATTACTTACTACCATTTTTATTTTACCTATTGTTTATTATTCGTTGTTCTCCAATTTCAAAATCTACTTTAAAACCTTCGGTGCGTGCATGTAGTAGTATCAGTTTTTGACTAACAGTTTCCACTTTAATGCCGAAAACAAACAAGAAATATAATAATTTTCAATAAAAGTAATGTCTGCTAAGTGGTTTATAGAGAAAATGTTTGTAAAATTTTATTTATTATTACTAGATACAGTCCCTTGCAACAACAATTGTCAGACTGAAAATATATTTTTCAGTTTTCGCTATCTTAATTATGCAAAAATTGACAAAACTGCTTGAGTATCAACCAAATTTGGAAGTAGTACTGCAGTTGAGTTCCTAAGAGCGAAAAAAATTTAAATATGTAATTCAATGAAACAATATTTGGAAAAATTGTGATTTTTATTTTTTTTTAAATATGTTTACAAAAATTTGCATACAGCCTCAAAATTGAATTCTAAGCAACTTTTTCAAATAACTTTCTTCGATATCATGTCATCTAACTTCACTTTTTGTAGATTCACGGCACATTTTTTAAATTTACCGCCATACTAGTGGTCACGTGACGTGTGTCAAAATAAATTTTGGGATTTCTAGACATGCACAACCTATTCCCCAAAAAATATTTTAGTATAATTTAGCAATAAAAAAATTTCCCATATGTTGCAATACTTATGCCGGTCACTGTATAACAAAAAACATAACCAGTAAGCTACAGAAAAGATTTTTTTTCTTTTAGAAATTATTTTTATAATTTTTTTCTCTGACATAATATTATCGGCATTATAACCCCGGTGCAGAGTTCAATTTTGTTTTCTTAAATGCAATACCTCCGTTATTATTGCATCTTTGAAAATGTCAGTAAATTTTGAACAAATAAAGTAAGTTTAAACTTATTCATTTCCAAGATGTCTTCGATTTGCTAAAAATTATATCACGTACGCCGTAGTCACTTAATTACCACTTGGAATAAACAAATCAAATTTTGGGATATCTTAGCACAGATCTAGTTTATACTTCCAAATGGGTACATACTTCAATTTTAATATACTAGGTAGTCCATCACTAATTTCATTACTCAGATAACTTCAATTATACACTAATATCTAATTTTTGTTTTTTTTTAATAAAACACAAAACAATATGTTTATATCATTGAATTCATGTCTTCTTTTTGTGGAAGCCGTCTGATCTGAAGCCTCCGCACTGAAACACTGCAGCTTGCATATGTAGTAGGCATTCCATTGTTGCTGTAGGAGTAGTCATGCAAGTTTTTGTAGCTTGTTAAGTCCAATTTATAGCAGTAGGGAAATGAAAGTAAATTATCTAATTTCTCACAAATTCTTTTATTGACGACAACCGATTTCATCCAATAACGGACATCCTCAGGTCAGAATTATAAAACAGTTTAAAATTTAGTCATGTAGTAAAATAAACTGTTGTCATTTTTTTTACGTTTTTCATATGACTTTTGGTTGTATTATATGGTATTCGGATTTTGCAACAGAAATGCAAACTTGGCAAAAGAAGAACATCAAATACGGTATAGTGAACCCAAAATGAGAAGTACATATGTCGTCATATCCGTTTTGAGAGCTGGAATTGTCGGAAGGGTCTATTATACTAGCTTTAGGGGTATTCCTGTCACTTTGACAGAAGTATTTAATCTAATTTCTATCGTAAAAAAATCACCCCCACCACTAATGACTTTAGTTCTTCTATTCTACGTCGACATATGTATTTCTCATTTTGGGTTCACTCTACCTACAACGGCGACACCCATAGCTTAGAAGAACAAACATTGGACCTTAGAAGAACAAACATTGGATGCTGTTTATGAAGATCCGACGTCCAGCATAAGATAAATAGCCCAGGAACTGAATATTCCTAGCAAAACAACTCAGTACTATCTTAGAATCTTTTGCCTCTATTTCATGCAAGAAAAGTGATAGAACGATAATGTGCACAGAAGAATGTTTTGTAATAGTATTTTAGAAAGGATTCAAGAAGAGCCGAACTTTTCATTGCATATTTTCTCGAGCGGTGAATGCTTGTTTCCGAGAGATGGAGTTTTTAATTTCATTTTTGGGCGGATGAAAATCCTAAGACAGTTAGGGGAAGTTGGATATCAGAGAAGATTTTCCGTAAATGTCTGGCTTGGGAATTTAAACCTGCAAATTGGACCAATATTTCTTCCGAACCGTCTAAATGGAATCGTGTACGTTAACGTTTTTATAAGAAGTACTGGATAATATTCCATTGAATCTCAGACACAACATTTTATACCTGCATGACGGTGCACCTGCTCACAATGTTAGAATTTCGAGGGATTGATTATACGAACACTTTCCGAATCGGTGGATATAGGGCGTAACGGAGCAATAGCATGATCAGCAAGATCTTCCGATATGAATCTTCTGGACTTTTTCATTTGGGCTTTTTTTTCTAAGGAAAAGGTCTATACAACGCCTCCAGCTAAGGAACAGGATTTAATTAATAAAATTACGGCATCAGTTCGATGAATCACCCCCGATATGCTGGAGAGCATTTTGAATTCGCTTCCTTGAAAACTACAATTATGTCTGGAAACTGATGGCTACCAATTTGAACAATTGTTAAAATCATTTCATATTATCTTTAAATTTTAATAAGACTTTTATCTATGTTAACACATTTTTTTTCTTTTGCTAATTTGCGTATTTACCTAATTCATAATAAACAACCAAATGATTACTGCCACAGTACTTATCTGATTAGGTGTTGTCAAATTTACAGTTCTTTTGAGTTGCTCCTGTGACTTTTAGAAAGCACTGTACAACTTTTCTCAGTTAAGATTATTATCAACTCAGAATTAAACAGAGATTTAGCCTACATGGCGTTTTTCTGGTCTGCGTGTATATTTGAATTTTTCTGAAAATTTTGTTTATTTCTATATGCCCAGATAGCAAGCTCATACAGATAAAGAGATGGCAATGGTAATATGTCTAATTTACGATAAAGAGGGCGATAAGGTGTTCACGGTGCCTGTTTAAGCATACATCTTACAATATGCTTTTGAGCCTAAAATACTCGATGAAAATCCATAGAAGATCCCAAAGCAACAATTGCTTATTTTAATCTATTCAAAGCGACATAATTTTTAGAAAATCGATCTTGGAAATTGATAAGTTAAAGCATAAGAACTGAAAGTTTTGGCCTATATCTTGCTTATTCAAAATTTATTTCTAAAAATGAAGTGGTAATAAAACACAATTGAAGACTATACCGAGATCTGCCAAAATGTATAAAGGTTTTTTTTTTGGTCGAATTACAGAGGAATTTCCTTGCAGTGAAATACTGATTTAGCCGAACATTTTCAACTGGAAGTGATTCTATAGATGTGGAAATACTTATACAGGGTTGGGATAAAGTATGGAACCAAGCAAATAACTTTAAAACGGAGAGGATGATGTTGATGAGACTTTGCAAATAAGTGTCACGAAATATAATACATCTAATTTCGAATTTGTTGTTGTGACTGTACTTCCGGTTCAACCGGAAGTTCTCTTTATTTTTTTTTTATTTAAATGGAACACCCTGTATATTTTTGCAGATTATAATAGGCCTTGTTTTTGCGAATTTGACCATACTGGTTTTAGCACCATTATCTGTAAGTAATGGAGAGATAGAAGACTCCACATTTACTGAACAATTAATTTTACTTATCGTAAATTATTAACAAAATGGTCGTCATCTTATAAACGAACTCATTTAAAATGTTCAAAATGCTCGCCGTTTACTTCCTGACAATATGCAAGTCTTCTACGAAATTCTTGAGTTACCTTTTCCAAAACTTCTCTACGGATTAAATCACATTCGTCGACTATTCTTTGCCTCAACTCCTGCAAAGTGGTTGGTCGCCTAACGTAAACACGAGATTTGAGAAAACCTCACAGATAAAAATCTAATGGACTAAGGTCTGGAGAACGTGCAAGTCACTCTATGAATCCTCTAGATCCAATCCATCGATTTGGGAATATAGCACCCAAAAAGTTCCTAACTCGCCTATAATAGTGGGGAGGCGCTTCATCCTGTTGAAACCAAAAACTTTGAGGCAGCTCCCCATTGTGTTGAAGTGCAGGAATAATGTGGTTTCTCAGTAGATCCAAATACTTTTCCCCACTTAAGTTTCCTTCTATAAAAGGGCATATAAGCCTGTTTTCAACAATTCCTATCCAGACATTCAACTTTTGAGGATGTTAAGTATGGGCTTCATGGATCCAGTGAGGATTCTCATTGGACCAGTACTTGGAATTATTGCGATTGACTGTTCCATTCAAACAGAAAGTTGCTTCGTCAGAAAATACCATATTACTTGCAAAATCTTCGTCTGCATCACAAATTTCCATCATTCTTTCGCAAAACTCCAGGCGTCGGTCAAAATCATCATCTGACAGTTCTTGAAGTAGATGTATTTTATACGGATGGAACTTTTTTCTCTTCAAAATTTTTCCTACAGAACGACGACTTATGCCATGGTTCAGTGCTAAAATGGTGGTAGAAGTTTAAGGTGATTCTTCTAATTCAATAGCAATGTTTTCTCTAACAACTGCGTTAGTTGCGGTCTGTGGTCTGCCTGTTTTTGGTGAATTTTTAACCGTTTCAGTCATACTAAAACGTTTTAGTGACAGCTGAACGTGTTATAGGAGTTCTTTCCGGATGCAAATCATTGAATCATGAGTTCTAACGCGATCGCCAAACCTGATCATCATTAAAATTTCAATACGCTCTCTTTCATTTAAATGCACCATTTCATCCGTACAATTAGTAATTTGATGGACGTGAATTAAATAAACTTGACAGTTTGTCAACAGTTACCTACTAGATGATAATACCTTTTGTCTGTTTGTTGCTGGGCAAAGCTTCGGGTTGTGACCGACATCTATGGACTTATTGTATCATCCCCACTGACATTTTGCCGAACTAATTATCTCTCCATTATTTACAAATAATGGTGCTAAAACCAGTATGGTCGAATTCGCCAAAAAAGAAGCCCAATAATAATCTGCAAAAATATACAGGGTGTTCCATTTAAATAAAAAAAAATAGAGGGAACTTCCGGTTGAATCGGAAGTACAGTCACAACAACAAAATCAGCAGCAGATGTATTATATTTCCTTACACTTACTTGCAAGTTTAGTCAATACCATCCTCTTCGTTTTAAAGATATTTGCTTGGTTCCATACTTTATCCCAACCCTGTATATAAAAGTATTGAACAGCAAAAAAAAATCGACAAACATTGCGTATATTCAGCACAACTTACCGCTCGCGCATTTCTAAATGAATCAGAATTAAAGACGGATATGATGTTAACGGTGACATCGAACATGAACAATTCGTTTTTGGGTGCCATATAATCGCCAAAAGCTAAATTAACGACGAACATGCAGAAGCCCTCGGTAAACCAGACGTCCGACCACGATTTAATCGTCACCAGATTCTCAAACAATTGACGCACCATCTGATTCGCTACTGGCACCATACTATCGACACCAAACAGCGCACTCGTTGCTTGTATTAGGAATTCCTCTTGCCAGACGATGAGACCCCAGCTTTCGCGTACTGGGACGGGGTAGTGAGGTATCGCGACTATATCCATTTTTGAGAGAGGATAGTTCATTTCGAAAGCTCTCTCGACGATGCTCAAGATCTGCGCGGAAAACCTCGTGACAATATCGCCAGGCGATTGTGGGGCAATCTCTCTACCCCAGAAGCTCAAATCTATTGTCGTCACGTCGTGGAATTTGTGTGACGAATGTTTGAAATCAATTACCATAAATCCGACGTTATAGGTAGACATTGGAGGTGTGGTTTGAAAGTGATCCAATTCCCAACCAGGTTTACCTTCTCTATTAAAAATGTGCACACACAGATACAACAAGTTCGCGAAATTAAGAGTTGACGGTGTAAACAATCAGAACCAGTATAATACATTGGCGAGCAAAACATTGAGGTCCCACTGAAATTATGAAATAACTTTTGGAATTTCTATTTTAAGTTTATGTTTATAGTAGTTCTTCCCGCCAATTCTTTCTTTCACTTCTTCGTTTCTGGTACTTTGTCAACTTCTCCGTGGCCTACCTTGCATCCTTCTTCCACCTGGCTTCCATTTCAGTACGTGCTTTGGTACTCTATCTATCTATCCACTGGATGTCGCAAACACCAACACATGCCCATATCCGTTACAGATGTTAGATATATATCCATGGGATATTCGTTTTGAAGTGATTACAATTGTTTATAAAATTAATAGAATAGAAGCAAAATTTGTCTGTCTGGAAGTTATTGATAAATATATGAACAACCGAATGAGATCAGCCAATGTTGAATTTACTTGTCGACGTACGCTGTGTTTATTTACCATGTTTATACTCAATCATATCTAATGGATGTATGATAGACATTTTGTGCTTTGTGAGATATCGATTAGATGGGCTATATACCATATCCATTAGATGTAGTATTCGGATATTTAATAGGCGGACCCCAGTGACCAACTATATTTATTTCATATTTTATAAATATTTAAAAAATATTAAATCTTTCTTCAATATTAGTTATATTAATATAATATGCATAAAATATATTATAGAAAATATATTACGAAAACATTTAAAAAATATATATGTTATGTAGCATTAATAATATTTTATTGCAAATGTTTTCTCAATATATTTTTCATAACTCTGCAAGAATATTTTGCTTTGTATTTCTGTAAATATTTATTTCATATAAAAAAAAAAGATTGAATTTTTGCTTTTGCACATTTGGTGCGTAGGACGAATAATATAAAATGGGTAAAATATGCATACATATTAAGTAGGTATGTACCTATTTAAAATGATAGTTTAAAGATTAAATTAGATAATATATATCTAATATGATTTAATTAGTATATAAGTTGAGCGCTGTAAGTTTTCTATTAATATATCTGCGTTTTGTATTATATTATTTGTAATATTTGTAAGTTGCGAACGTCAACACAACACCTCTATTCATTACGGTGCCGGTGTTATATGATTTAGTATTGTTTATGCGTCTATGGATTAGGTACATAGAATGCATACGCGCACGTGCGTATCATCAACGTTTTCATTCGTTTGTCCGTTACATGTTATAGTTTATAATAATATGCGATTAGGGCAGATTAGGGTTAACTGTGTAATTAATTGTTGGGGGATGTGTGTTTTAGTTTTTGTGGTGACTACGAGGTAAGCAAAACTTTGAACATGTCATGGCATTTATAAGATAATTGGAATGCTCAATATCGCTATGTACAGAAATCGTTTAATAATATAATTGTAGGAATTTTATGCATTATATATGTACTGCATCTACCAGATAAATTGCTAGTTGATTTGCTTAAGAGATTCATCTCGGTAGATAAGCGTCATAATCTCAAATAGAGGTTAGAATACGTTGTGTTGTTTTATTGTTTGTACGTAGAATGTTTTCAAATATTATGAAATAAAGTAAAAATAAGTATCGTAAGTATTACAATGTAAAATTATTGTAGATGCTCCAAATGTATTAGCAGGTGTTGATAATGTTGTACGATGTTTTATTCGTGGTATGATCTAATACAATTGGCATTGTTTTAGAGACCACAAGGAAACGCCATGAGAGCGCCACTACCGAAGATATGAAAAAAGCCATAGGGTTGCACCTGGCACCAGCTAAGCCTAGACTTAAAAATGAGTATTTTTCATTTTTATTGGTTTATTCAAATAAAATGATAATAAATACGTTTGTTTTTTATTTAGAACACTTCAATTAAAAAATAGTGATTAATTTGATAAACCTTCAGTATGCCTTAAAAGATGTCAGAATTATTGATTATAAACTTGTATGGTGAGTGTGAAAAAACAAGTTCTTGCCTTTTAGACAACTCTATGTATGTTTCAACTTTTCGTTATCGACGTTATACATTCTAAATAGCCAAGAACAATTTTAGTTCATTATGAGAAATTAAATAGATTACATAAAAAATCTCAATTTTCATATAAATATTTACCAAATATTTTAGAAAAATATAGCGCTTACATTAATTTTAAAATATGGAATAAAGTTTTAATTGAATATTTTATCTATATTTAGAAAAAAATATGAAAAATATATTCAAAAACCTCTCACGAAAAATATTTATAAAATATATTTTTAAAAATATCTATGTAATATTTCTGGCTGTTAGGGGATATTTGGAGAGGTATGAGACATCCATAGAATATCTGTGACGTCTAATGGAGATTCTGGATATCCATAAAGTATATTTAATGGATGTATGGTAGACATTTTGTGCTGTGTGGGTTACTTCCGGCATGATTTCTCTTATACTGATGTTGGTTATTCTTTCAATTCTGGATCTGTCTGCTACTCGCCTCTAAAAATCTATCCCTGTAGCTAACAGTGCCTAAGATGATCTTCTTTTTATTGGCCTGACTTCGGAGCTATATGTTATATTATATTCTTCACTATGGTATTGCATCGTATATTCGGCTTTTGCTCTCCTCGCAGATGTTTCTGTTCCATAAAATGTCGTTCAGCAGAGTAATGACCTTCCTAACTGCAAGTTACGCTCGTGGGTGCCCTCATCGTGTGCCCCATCCTGCCATATATCCACTCCCAGGTATCATCACACTGTCTTATTCGTATTCCCTTTCCAATTTCCAAGTCTTGTCT
>RXPK01002874.1:0-59237 GCA_004143645.1 Protaetia brevitarsis | reverse complement strand
CAGATGATGGGTAGTAATAACTTAGAATAACCGTCTTGCCATTCGGAGAGTGTTAGGTGGTAGACTTGAGTGAAATTCGGGGAAAATTCAACTGCCCAAGACGGTGCTTATGGAGGGGTGCGCGTTGTGTTCGCTCAATTTGTGCCGTATGATATCTGCACTGGGACGTTTAAAATTTACCGTTTTCCGTTAATGTATATTGTAATTATAATATTAATTTAATAAAAACGAGGTGGTAAGGGACGAGTCATGGGTTTCTTATGGGACGATCTCAGCAGCAAGCATTATGCGTAACTCAGTCCTTCTAAGGCATGGCCTCATAGCCATCCTAACTAAGACACCACTGTGCGAGCAAAACACAGCGGTAAGTTAAGGTCAATAAAAAATCTCCTGATTGATTGATTGATCTCTGTCGTGTCGTGGCTGAACGGTCTGCATCAGAAATAATGACGCCTGTCGTAGACCAAAAATTTACACATGAGACGTCGCAGAAACGGGGCGGAGACTCTGGGCTTCGCTGACAGACCGAGAGGTGACACCTCAGCAATAAAACCTAAATTCTAAGGTGGCATGGTTTCACGCTTTCTCTGGGGGATACAGCCAATATTTATCCCCAAGGGGAAACTGCAATAGCGTATATTCGCCAACCGAAAACTGAGTTTAATCATTCACGCAATTAACCCAATTTATGTTTTAAAAGTAGGTTTTTAAACACGATTTTTGAAATCTACCAAATTTGTGTATTGCTTTATATCATTTGGTGAAACATTGAAAGCTTACAACCGCAAATTGGACATTTTTTGAAAGATTGATTCTTTTATAATAGAAAATCTTGACCGTACTCGTGGTTAGTATGAGTTTTAAAATCCTCTATATTTTTATACACAAAGTCAATACTTCAAAGATGTAAATGTTATAAAAGGTGAGATATTTGTCATTCCTAAAATAGGCCCACATGAGTCTCTAAGTTTCAAACTGTACAAATACGTAGAGCACGTTTTTGTAGAATAAAAATCCTTTGGGCACTGCTGGAAGCGCCCCAGCAAAGCACCCCCATATCTAAGTTATAGAAAAAAACTCAGCATAGTATATAGAACGCAGAATACTAAACTGCAACTTTGTTTTTAAATGATATAAGGCATAACAAGTTCGCGATAGTTGATTGCAGATATAATCAACATGATCTCCAACTCTATATTGGAATCGGAAAGATAAGCCCGATATCCTGGCAGAAAAGTACTAATAGCTATTAAGCCATTGCCGAAAGGATCATAGGTATTAGTAAGTTGCATTTTTAAAGTGGTAGAATGACGTTTTTACCATGATTTATTGAGATTTTTATTAGTTTTGATCAATTCGTCACAGATTTAAAGTGAGTTATATACGTTTAAAAGACTCGCAAATTGTATTAGATGTTAAAACAATATAATACCATCAGCATACAAGATTACGTCCCCGATGTGTATTACAGTTGGGCAAATCGTTAAATAAAAATTAGAAACAACATAGGGGCCCGAGAATTGAACCTTGCGCCTCCCCGTCCCATTACTTAGAGCCATTTGAAGTAGACATTATTGGCAGCTGACTTTTTAGGTATGCGATGCCTAAATAACTTACAATCCAGTCAGTTCGCAATCCCCATTATGGCCAGCGATCAAAAACGTTGCCAGATCCCAGTCTTGCTGTGCGGCACTGATTTCTTTTGAAATGGGCTTGCCGGCGCAAAGACACTGTAATTCTGTAAGGTTCAATCCGAATCAGCAAGACTCGCGTAAGGCCTCTTGGATGAATAGAGAACAGATTGAGATTACTCACAGATAAATAAACGCATTGTCGTTTGGACAAGTACCTCTCTCCTGTGCAGAAAAGCATGCGGAGTTCGGAGGAAATTCGACTAACCCTGCTTATACATAACATATTTTTTTAGGTTTAATGAGAAAAGAAAAACATTTTTAACGCATTCCCTTTTTCTCCCAGTCACTTTTTCATCGTTAATTCACTCAAACCGACATAGAGGGCGCCAGTTAAACGACCATTACGCGATGCCAGCCCCCAGAGAGGGAGCACGAGCGAAACGTACGCCAAGATTTTTCGATCGGCCAATTTAACTGTAACCCACAAGTCCCGCGACTCGATCGGTATATATCGTTAGTCGGAGGCCCCGGCGGCCACCTGGGATTGCGTTCAATCTTCTCCCCCCCTCCCCCCCCACTTCCCTCCCAAATGACACACGCGCCCTACGTCAAAGCTTGCTACCATGGCCCGGTTGATTTCGACGCCCCGTCCGTGGGAGCAATTGGCCCGAAGTACTACTAACGAAGCAAGCCGGGGAAATGGTTTAGAGCAAGGACCAATCGACGATCAGCTTTGGTACGGAGTACGGAGCTGTGACCAGACGCAGGACTTCCGCAGGAATTTGGAGAGGTTTTCAGTTAGGAAAATGTTTAAAGGATGTGTGTTCGCAAATTTAAATGAATCATGTGATTCAAAATGATTGTCGTAAGAAAAAAACTGTTTTCCGGAAAAAATTATCTACACTTATTACCAATGTAATAAGCGAAGTTAGCTACATACAAATTTCATACATTAAATGAATTTCTTGACATTTAGCGACATTGGCGTGGGTGTTGTATATCTTTCGATTATTTATCTTATAATTTTTTTTCAAACCGTTTATATTTTACATCTAATATCATCAAACATATATTCTGAATACTGTAAGAAATAAGGGAATTAATCGTGGTAATAGCTCAACAAACAGGTAAAAAATCAATATTAACATTAAGTGAAATGTTTATTACATTTTATAATTTTATAGCTTATCATACACTTCAGCGCAATGAGCTGTCAAAGAAAGTTACATTTTCATCCCTAATAAATGTTTCTGTGGTACAGAATTATTACCATTAGATCACGATAGCCGATTGGAATATTGTCATTGGTTTACTAACAATTTAAAGAGACGATGACTTGCTAAACAAAATCATTTTCTCAGATGAACCTGGTTTAATCTAACAGACTATATCAATTTACAAAACTATTGTATCTGGTCTGCAGAAAATCCACAACGAATTTCGAGAAACGCAATTGCATCCCGTAAAAGTTGGAGTTTGGTTAGCTATGTCCAGGCAACCGAATAATAGGGCCAATTTTCTCGAGGAAACTGTAACAGCCCACGTTACCAAACAGACGTTGCAATTGTTTATTGCAGAGTTACAAGAAAATGAGCTTGAAGCAGGTTATTTTCAGCACGATAATGCTCCAACACATACTGCTCGACAAACCTGCAAATATCTTCAACAGTTTTTTTGATGACAGGTCGTTAGAGCACAAAGATGGCACCAGAATCGCCTGATTAAACCCCATCTAGATAACTTTCATGTTCGGCTATCTAAAATAGGATCTAGAGAAACCGCATGCATACCATAGAAGAACTGAGAGATGCAGTTTTGTCACTTAATAATATATACTAATTGTATGTTATAATTTAAAGTAATAAATAAATTTAGTTAAACACCATTAGTACTGAATTGTAAAATCATAATTTAGTAAGTTAAATAATTACATTTCATTTTTACAAGCAGAAACACTAACCCATTAGTCGTTTATATATGATGCGAGTTCAAATATAGGCTACGTTTTCCTTATTTATTGACAGATCCGTTTACTTTCTTATGTTCCAACACTGACTTAGTTCAACCTTCATTACAAACACGGCATATACCACACCTGTTACTATCTAATAGGAGCGGATTGACAAATCATTGAATCTCTGTGTATTAATGCAGGTCGTTCCAAGCGATTTTTCGAAGTTTCTAAGGGGAATATTTAAAAAACTATCAAAAGTAAAACAGAGATTTAGGTATTTTCTCTGCACATTGCGTGTGATGCTTTTCAAATACTTCCTGATTAGGTACGGTGTTCTTTAAGTAAATTCTTTAATAAGATTGCCCACACTGCGTTACTTTTAAACTGTTTTTGTTAAAAAACTATTTTCTTACCCATGTTTAGTGCCTTAACATCCAGATTACGATATAAAACAAGATATTTACCCAACCTAAACAGGTACGTCGTTATTTCTTGCATTCAACGCGTTGCATTTAAAACTTCCCCACCTACTCCTCCTCCCCTCCCCCCATTAATAATCACTCGGAGTGTAATTAGAGCGCAAAATATGGAAAAAATCTCGCACTAAAATTGATAATTACACCCAGAATAAAAATGGGAAAAAAAAGGAATTCGGATGATAAATGCGGGCTAAAAATTTATTAATTTCGCCCGGGGAGGAAAAAACTGCCGCATTTTATCGCGCAAATGGCACTCGCGGGAACGAAATTAATGCCTCGTTATTTTTAAATTTAATTTCGCAATGATTACGCGGGATCACTCGGCCTGCCGGCTTTTACAGTCTTGGGCATTATGTTTTTGTATTGTATTCTGTTATGCATAACGAAGTAAAAGCGCTCAAGATGTAGACGGGGTACGTCTGTTTGTTCGAGTTTGCCAGTACAGATGTCGGGCAAATCGACGCAAATTATTTATTCCTGGGAATAGAAACTTAATGCGCTTTTTTTGTCGACAAGCTTGCGCGCCATCAACTTCAACACACCGAACTACAGCTAATCTGGCGGTATATTCAAATGGGTCGTTTCATATATGTTTAATATTTAAGATTTTTATTTGGATATACAGGCTGATTCAAATTAAGTGCGCACCATTGCTATCTCTGTTATTATTGATTCTAGAAAGTAGGTTAAATTAGCAAAGTATTAGAATTTTTAACGTTGATTAATATGTAATATACGAAAAAACAATTAAATGACGCATTTCCAAGAAATTTCTGACATTTTTACCTTTCTTTTTTTAAATTGAGCACCCTGTTTATTGTCAAAAAAAGTGAAAGATATTTTAATTTAGATAGATAGATAGACAGATAGATTCTTTATTGTCTCAAGCTTAAAAGTAGCTGGACAGTGTCATAAAGTATAATAAATATATATGTATTGTTATGGAGAGAGTATTCGATATTCTACTATTATTTAAAAAGGGAATGTTTCTAGTTTACTTAGTTATATTTTTAGAACTTATTAGATATAATAGAAAAAGGATATAATACGTAGCAGCAGACAGCTAGACGATGTCCAGGTGATGTAGGTAATCTCTGCATTTGGCAGGTCCTTCAAGGCTTTTTCCTTTAGAATTTTCCCTTCAGGAAGCAAGATGATCAGCAGTGATACACCTACACATCGAAAATGAATATTAGAATTTGTATAGTATTTTTTTGCAATAGATTTTGGCAGATCAAATTTGGATCCACGTTCAATTCATGTGAACAGTTGTAATTTCTTTTACAGAGTTTTTTTTTAAAAATTTGTAATAATGTTTTTATATGCATTGGCAGACCAATTGCTTTGATATGTCAACAGACAGACATGGGAATTGCTGGAAATTGGATTCTGTAACAATTCTATGTGTATAAATGGTTGCCTACCTTTTGGGGGCACAGTAATGAATTTTAAGATTGTTGTTTTTTTTATAGTAATAAGCGTTTAAAAATTTCAAATGTATTTTTCTCATAACTCAGAGACTCATACCTTTGTTATATAAAAAGTGTAAGGTGATTCCAGATTTTGTAAATTTATTTATTTTCACTTCGTTGAAAGATCTGACAATCCTGTCGATCACATGGCCATTCTCATATGTAAAACAATGGAGGTTCCTCATTTCGGTTACATTAACGGATTTTCACAAAATACAGTTGGACTCCTTGCTTGGAGACAATCGCTTTCAAGTCAGTTAAAACATTTTCAATTGGAACCATTCACTAACCGAACCTTGTTCGAGGCAGACATATTTCTGTTTGTTCTCTTAAAATTTAACGGCTTTTTCGATAAAATCCAATTTTATCCCAAATTTCAATCTAAAAATAATGGTTAATTGTTAAACAAAGTTTTCACATAAATTTTATTCCAAATTACACACGATTTTTGGGTAATTTTTCTTCAACGACGATTTTTCCGAGTAATGTTCCTGTCCTGAGCGACCATCCTCTCTGACCTGATGTATCTACGAGGTACGAGGGCCCATATCCGACCTGAACAGTCCTGACCACCGTTGATCGCAGAATTCGGCCCTGTAAAAAGGTACTCCTCGTCAAATCTACCTAAAAAATAAACGTTTTATTTCAATTCTAATCAAAATTGAATTGTACTTATAAGAAATTTTATTTTAATCCATTCTGCTAAATTTGAGGTTAGAAAATCGTTTGTAACATAGCTAAGTCGGTTCTCCAGTTGACTTGGGGAAATTTGTGTAATTAGGTTTATAAGTATTTGTTATGTTTTACGTTACGAACCAATATCCAGTGATTTACCATCAAAGGTTGGCTACTCTGTATCACACGTCTCTTATAAATCTAACATAACTCCATTTGAACGGTCAGAAAACCGCGGATTTTTAAAATTTATTTCAACGAACGTATTTAAGTACGAAACTATGACTTTGAATTGCAACAAGTTGAATTACTTAATCAAACTTTCGTGTTATAATTAAACGGACTCACGACTTACCTGAGATTAGTATCCATAGATTTATGTCTGATATTAAACAAGTCACATTTTGAATTTTTTTTAATTAAATAAAATCACTTTTATCCACTATTAAATGTTTTAATTTTACTTAATAGTTTGAAGCTATTGAGGCATAACATTATCATGCCTATGAGATCATTTAAACTGGTCTTAAACATTGAATTTGAGGGAGAGGACAATTGACAACATCATCCTACCCCATCTCTATGCGTACTGAGTTAATATATAAGAAAGTAACGAGCTATTCAATATTTTTTTGTCACCGCCCCTCGATCGGAAATTTCTCGCCCTGCATGCCATCTGGCTGGTGAGACAGAACACTTCTAAATCAAAATTATAAAAAATAGATGACACTGGTATATATAAAACTTGATTTTTTTCTAATTCAATTAATGTATTTCTATTAAAATTAATTTTTTTAATCCGGGCTGTATGCTACTGTGTAGCGTAACAGTATATACAAAAAAAATACACACATTATACAAATATATAAATAAATAGACATGTAAAGACGATAATTTCTCACACGTACTAATGAGACTGTGCAAGATGCGCCACAAATTCATCCACGGAATAAAATGCATTGGATGCAAGTATATGTTTTATTATCCGTTTGAGTGTATTTCTATTAAAGTTTTTCATATGCTGTGTAAACATATTAAAAAGTTTAATACCTGCAGACGATGGAGATCGCTTAGAAATATTCAACTTGTTTAAATTTAATCTAAATCACTTTACCTCTCGTATCGTATGAATGTAGATCCCCATTTCTAGTAAAATTGTTCTTATTATCGAATATATAAAGAAGAAGGTCTAGGATATAAATGCAAGGGACCGGAATTATTTTATATTTAATAAAATAAGGACGGCATGACTCAAAAGTACC
This sequence comes from Protaetia brevitarsis, assembly GCA_004143645.1. NCBI lineage: Eukaryota > Metazoa > Arthropoda > Insecta > Coleoptera > Scarabaeidae > Protaetia > Protaetia brevitarsis. Next base: position 51,761 of record RXPK01002874.1, on the reverse strand, counting down.
GATCCTAGATATATATCTAATAATCCGTTTCTGCTCTAGAAACACCTCTGAAGAATGTTTAGATAAACCCACACAAAGTTATAACCATACCTAATTCTAGAATGGACCTCAATACAATAAAGGATAAAAGAGTATCAGTGGCTACTGTTCCTCTCAGTGACCGAATTTGAAAGCAAGCCCTATTAATCCTGGAGACGACTCCGGCACAGTGCGCACCCCAGATAAAATCAATAATGTCATTAATAAAAATAATAAATAAAATTGGGCCCAAAACAGATCCCTGAGGAATACCAACAGTGACAGGTAAATGTAAAGATGAGAATTGTTTAACATGATTATTAGACGATGTAAATGAAATTTTAACAAATTGACGTCTATCAGAAAGATAGGAGACAAACCAACTCCCCACAACGCCACGAATACCATAATACTCGAGTTTTTCAAGTAAAACAATATGATTCACACAGTCGAAAGCTCGACTCAAATCGCAAAAAACTCCCGCAGAACACCAATGTGTTGCAAAAGTGTCAATACAATATTGTCTTAAAACGAATAAGCAATTGTAATATTTTGTAAAATGTAGAGCTGTACAAAGAATCAACTTTTAACAAAACAGATACATGTCTTTGTGGTTGATGTTTATTTTAACATATTACATCTTAAAATAATGTCGTTGCAATTAAATTGAAAAGGAAAAAGTAAATGCATAATTTATAAATACTGCTCAAAGGTATCACTTCTTCATTCTCAATACATTTTCGTGTCCGCTTGAGTACACTCTGGGTAGCTCTTAAGATTGCCCTTCCATCCAATTGGTGGAAAACCTCCCTAACCTTATTTTGCAATTCGTTCACGTTGTTGTGCCGGGTGCTGTATATCTGATCTTTTAAATACCCCTAAAGAAAAAAGTCTAAGGATGAAAGGTCACGAGAAGGTGTTGGCCATCGAATTAGTACCAATCCACTTATCGGCAAAGATGATGTCCAGATAGTTGTGAACTATGCGGCAGTTGTGTGCCGGAGCATCGTCCTGCTGAAAGTACAAATTTTATTATCAAGGAAATCCTCTAGAACGGTACGAATAAATTCCAAACATCTCCTTCTCCTGTCAATGTACCATTGTAGAACACTGGAGCAAGGACTGTCAAACCAATTAATCCGCACCAGATATTAAAACTAAATCGAACTTGTGCAGCATGTGGACGCATTATTAATAAATTATCTTGCGACCAGTAATGTTCATTCTTCTCATTAAACACTCCTCTATTGGAAAAATTTATTTCATCACTCCATAAAATACATTGTGCTCCATTCAAATTTTCATCACCAAAATTAATAAACCATTCACAGAAAGCCAACTTCCTGTTCGAATCTCATGGTTGTAATGTTTGTGAGGTTCGGTTCTTAAATTGAACATTTTTTGAAATCTCTGAACTGACGCGTAACTTAAACCCAATTCCTTATAATAGCATCTCTAATGGAAAATTTGCGATGGGCTTCAAAATATGCTAACACTGTAATTTCTACCTCCTCGTTGATAATGATATTTTTCTTTGTTTTTTTCTTCTTAAATAAGCAATCGTGTTGCCTAAATTGTCTGTAAAGTTCTCGAAAATAACGTTGATCTAACTGATGTCGTAAAGGATACTGTTCTGCATAATATTCGACAGTCCTTATTGAATTTTTGCCGCATACAATGTATGCTTCCAGCAAATCGCTTTTGATAGCTTCTTCAGGATAACTGAACTGCTCAGGCAATCGCTGGACCTATTGATTGAATATAAGAACTTTACTAATCTGTCAACTGTCATTTCTGACAGCTTTCTTAAGGTTAACAAATTAGAAAGATTTTCCTCTCTACAAAGATTACAGTGATAAGAACTTAATTTTTACGCTACTTTCGCATCATAGAATAATTATAGATATTTGTGATTCGGCTTTGGCAGTTGTTATTTCTTGAAAGTTTTCTCGGAGTTTGGCGAATTGGAATACCTAATTTGTTCCCTGTTGTCCCCATAATAGAAGCTCAATCTTTACCTTACTTTTATTTTTTTAGATGCATATGTATGCTTCTCAAATTAACACACATCGAAATTTGATATTGTGTCAATATACACAGCACAAAAGGCTTTCCATAAAATTGCGAAAATACACAGTCGAACAAAAAAAAACTGTCAATGGAATGTATGCATGTATTAGTGCTGTCTGACTGAATTTCAAAGTGCTATCTATCTGCTAAAAACGTTAGCGCATATCCGTAAATTCGGGACGAATAGTGTTTATTTAAAGGATTTATTTATCAATTGTTTCATCGTAGGTATAATGCGCCTACTCTATTTTGTTTTTCTGTTCCGTGCGATTGTTGTAAAAATAAACAATTGCGCAGATGCATTATCCTAAACTGGTTCAGCGTACAGTTCTCGGTTCAGTTGTTTTTTTTTGTTTGTTCTGTTTAGAATACAGTTGTGGTAATAGTATTTTGGCAGTCATCAATAAAGTGGTCAGACGTGTCTGCTTACAAGGGCCGCACTCGCCTCGCGCTATACAGAACGTTTACCAATAGTGTGTATCTTCAAGGCAGTAAAATCACTGCCTCTGATTCGTGTGTCTAGTATTTAGTATCAGTGTTAGTCAAGTATTGATGCCAAATGGTACAATTTTTCGTTAACATTTTACGCATTGTAAATGTAATTCCTTTAGCTACACACACATAATTTATTATAATTTTTTTAAGAACATATACATAAAATTACACATTATTATTTAATAAACTTTAAATAAAGTGTGGATGCTGTGGATGATCCCGCAGTCCAAGTGCCACCAGTGCAGTTAGGGATACCCCGACGAAGTAGCCGTTTTCGAGGCGATCACCGGACATAACCGACACGTACGCCGACAGAGGATCAACTCGCTGAGACAACGCCCAGTGCAAAGAATCACCAGAAACCGCAAGTTTACCGCCTAGGTATATTATTTGTTTGTTTGTTATTAGTTGTAACTTCAAAACCATATTTCTCTATGTCCTTTGTTCAGATTTAAATAATTTCAATAACTAAATAACGTTACAAGGGGGCCCCATTTACTCTATCTTTTATTATTGCTTTGTTAATTTTCATCATTATTAAGGAATATATTTTATGAGTCATTACGTTGTAAATTGCTTAAAAAGAACTGTTGTTAAAGTGAAACCAATATCTTTCATTCATATCAGGTAGTCACTGTGTTTGTCCTATACAAAATAAAACTATTACTAATAATACTGCTTTTTTCCTAAATAATAAGTATTATCTATCAACTTTAGCAAATTAAATGCGAATTTAATCTTCGATTATTAATGCAATCGAAGCTACAGTGAATAGTAATTAAAAATTATTATCAAACAATTTTGAATTACGCATTGCTAGGTACGCAGTACTTATAGTTGCAGTTGCATAAATAATCGAAGATTTGTAGAACTTTTTTCTTGTACTTTATCAGTTATTCACACAGAGTACACACAGTAAGCTACTTAATAAATATTCACTAAACTTCCTCGTTTCCTACACTACCTATAGATGAACAACAAATTTAAGGTAAGTATATTGTATATTTATAGCAAACCATTACCTTCTATATATCAAGTATTTAATGAACGTGCATTAATGATACTCTTTCCTTATCACAAGTAATCTAAATAGCTTGTATTAATTATGAAGGTGTGATAGCTGTTATAGAATAGTTCACTCACAGCAATACACCTACTACTTGACAAGGGCAAATTTTGCTTACTGCAACTACATATATTCTTTGGTTTAACTACTTCATTAAATTATCATAAGTAACTTCATAAGTATCCGGTGTGAAGCAGACCGTAAGTAACTTAGATTGTGTCTTGTTAGTATCAGTGTTTAGGAACTCTTTTTTACTAGTGCTAAGTAATCTGTGCTTTTGTCCCCTATTCAGCTGAACTTCTTACTTACGATAATTGTATTTTTATTTATGATTATTAAATTTTTTTCTCAGTGCATAGATTCTTTCTTTACGACTGACTATTTGGATTGCATTTGCTTGTAATACTATTTTAAACACTTTTGCTACATTTCATGTTATTTTTGCATTATTTTTAACGTATTTTTTTCTATTTGCGTCCATAAAAAACGCAATTGTAACACGCTTTTGCGTATCGAAAGTGCTTCATTGTGATACGCCCTTTTTTCATTTCTATAGGTTGGCTGTATGAATACATTATGACAGAAAGCAAAATTGACGTTTAATGCATGTAAATTGTAAAATACTTTAATCAAAAATTCTATACAAAATTAAGTTTACATTGTTTATACCATAGTTTATATTGTTATGCCAGGCAAATTCTTCGTAAACAAAGTTTTGCCTGAGTTATGTTATTGGCTTAATGGTAGACTCTTGTGATTGAGAATCATTCGATGATATAACTCTAGAATGACAGACTACTTGGCCCTGATAAGTTGTGCTCTACAGCCAATTTACTTTTCATAGATGTTTCGATGTAACCCCAGCTAACCGCAGATGACTTCCATTCACCATGACGTTTTTATAGTCAGCAAATCACTGCCTGCGTCTGCTAAGTGTGTAGCACTAGAACGTCTGAAGCAATGGTCCAGTATAAAGCTCTGAATTGGGCAATTTTAGAAATCAGCTATTAATTTAGGCATTTTTGCCAATCGTATTAATTCCAATCGGGTACATATAAATAACAATAACCATTGCGATATGTAAGGAAGAATCTTGAATGATTAATATTTTTTGGTCGCAAGGGCGACATATTTTTTTAATTAAAGTAATCCATCTTTCATCCGTAATTGCAAAAAAACTCTTACGATATTATTTTTGTTTTAGTACTGTCACCAAAATAATATCACTCTTAAATTCTAAAATTCATGGTATGGACATATTGTTAATCATCTCGTCTACAGGCACCTGTGTAACCCATTATTAAAACGATCTAAAATTAAATCCATTACACATAAAAATTACATTTTGCAAATAATATCGTACCTTTATTGCTAAATACAATGCGTCAGAACCTTCTCTATAAATTTATTAATATCTTCAATGCATAAATTTTAGATTTCTTAGCCTCGTATCCCTCAGAGAATCGTTTAAAAATAGGCTTGTAATTTAATATATTTTGATATGGTCTGTATTTTTATAAATGGAAAAGCAAGAACGAAGCATGGAATAATAGACCATAAGGTAGAGATTTCTTATTTTTACCTTGTAATTCAAAATATGCCAATAAAGAGTTTTCAGATATTGTGTGACATTTATTCTGTACAGCCCATAGTTCAAATTGATGGTAGCACTTTTTCATATACTGGCTTTTGATTTTTTCGGTAATAAATTTATGACGGCGTTATCCGCAATTTCACGCGCAGTTGTGGTGGCGTACAAGATAAATTTGTCTCAGTATCACTCATTTTTTACAGTTTAACAGAGACTATATATGAAATATATTGTTAAAACAATTTAAATAGCCGAATTTGAATTTTGAATTCTCAAATGTCAATCGTATGTCAATGTGACCAACTTCAATAAAAAATAAAACTCAACATTTTTAATGAGATTTTTATTAAGTATTTATTATCAATTTATAATGCAAATAGAAAAAATAGTATAAAGGACTCGTTCATAAGGCTTTTTTGTCGCACTCGTTCAATTAGAAAACTCGTTTTTTAAACTTGAACTCAATAGTATCAACACATCATTAATATGTAAATAAATTGATTTTAACGTTTCAAATAAATTTTATCAAAATAATTCTTTTCCCAATTTTGTGTTCGCATTGTGTTTGCGTTGACAGCTTCAGTGCATCAACCGTGAAAACGAATTTCTCTGTATAAACGCGTCAATCGTTCAGAAAAAAAAAGGGGGCGTCCTCAGATCACCCCAGCTTCTAATGAATACTTCGATCGTCCAAGATATATTGAAAATCAGGCGTTCTGATGCCTCAGCTTTAATTGAAGCGCAATCGCCGCCAGTCGAGGTGAAACCGGTGTTTTGTTTAGTACCCCGACGCATCGGGAGTCGCGGCGTATTTTTAACCCCAATTCGCGTAAATTTTAATCACGCCAGTGCGTGTACGGGAGGTGCCTTTCGGTAGCGAGTTGTGTCTGCGAAAATCTTTTGTGTTTTTCAATCATCCGGGGAAGGGGCGCGACGTCACGTGATGTAGTGATTAGTGGAAGGAAGTAATTTGCGCAGATGGGAATAGACGCCGTGTTGTTGTCGTTTTAACGTGTGTGAGTTTAGGGAAGTTATATCGAAAACGCTGGGGTGGGAAAATTTGGTTTTAGTAGATTAGATTTGATTGTTTTGGTAAAAATTGATTTTAAGGGAGCGCGTTGCCAAAAATGGGAATAAATAAATGGCGCCTTAAAACTCTATCGTGCCGTATTCTCTTCGTCATCTACACTGTAAAAAAGTTCCAGTAAAATTACATGTAAAAATCATGGTAACAAAGTTGCCTACAATTTTACAGGTAAATTTGCTTCATAAAATAAAATTTCTACCATCTAGTGAAATTTCACGTGCTGATGTGTTTTCAAAGATTGTACTGTAAAATCGTATGTAATATTTATATGAACCCTATATTTACCGAACACTGAAGTAATTTCGTATGTATTTTATAAAGAGAGCAAGAACTTACCTATTCTTTTATAGCACCTAATAGTCATACTGAATCGCTCAACCAGGGATCAAGAATGAACACGCTTACGCGAAACTACGATTGTTTGTGACGTACATGATATCATTGAGCAATAATAAGCTCGAAAACGAATAGAATTACCTACGCGCACAGATAAAATAATCCAATAACCAATCACATTGCGGCGTATGAATTTCGCATTTTCCATGATATCTATAGTTTTACCCGAAAACTCAAGTAAAACAAATAAATATAAAAGATCCTTATTTTTACAGCAAAATTAATAGTTCATAGTACAATTACTTTAAAGTGCACTAATACCCCAAAAAAAATTTCAATTTTACACTTTTAAGTAATTTTGAGAGTAAATACAAAATTGTACATGTTTTTTCCTGTATTTTCCCTTTGAATTTTTTGTTACATCTTAAACTTACATGAAAAAGCTATAAATTTTAACGAAATTTCCTTTTTCCATATTACATTCCTAGAAAAAACATGTAAAACAAAATTTACATGATTTATTGTGGTAAATTCAAAACGTTTATTACATGTAATATTCCTTGATTTACCATGCAAAATTACTGAATAATTTTTACAGTGTAGGAAGAAATCTAGAAACAATGACTATTGGTCTTACATTTTGACACGAATTCACTCATCCACATCATTTATAGAGAGCCTATCTATATTCTGCAAGAAAAACTAAACTCAGAAATTAATAAGTTTGCAGGTTGTTCATCAATAGAAGTTTACCAGAATAATTTAATGTTTAAACGTATCTATTTGTCTGTAAAATACCTTATCTTTTCTCAATGTCAATCACTATATATCTTTTGTATAACATTCCGATATAGTAATATCGTTTCTGTTAAAAGTATCACCCTGCAATAAAGCGTAAATACTTTAATCCTCTCTTTTTATAGAGCCTTACAGCCAAAGAATAATCCAATAAATGCAATCTACCTTGATTTTCGTGAGATTAGTATGTAACAAAACACATAAATTTATTCTTTGTTTATGTTTATCACCCAATAATGTAACCTAAAACATATTTCAAATTGACAACGGCAGTCTTACACAGCAATACCTTCATGACATACACACCCAAATTTCATGAATCTAGATCAATAAATAAAAAAGTTAAGACGATTTAGATCGATCGATGCACCGTACATCGGTCGATGGAGCCGCTGCGGGGAGTGGAGGGAAGGACGGGGGGATCAACTTGGGGTGAAATTCGTTTCTGTGAACAGGACTCCGCTGTCCTATCTTTTCGCTAATAAGAAAGACGGAGTGACGGACGATAAAAGTGGGATAAAAGGGCTACGACCTTGTTTATCTTAACGGGTCGCAATGTAATTCCCATGTTGCGTTGTCGCAGCGTCATGTGAAGACGTGAATACTAAAACACGCGGACAGATTTCGACAGAGAAGGTGCCTCCTTGTTCTGTCATATACGAATCTTACGGTCAGTTTGTTAAACGTGGTAAATTCAAAACGGTTGGACCGATTTTTAAAAAATTCTTTCGGCTTTAATGAAAGCGGATGGTATATATTTCTTTAATGCTGATATTATTTTGCAAATGGGTTATGGAATTATGTTTTTTTTCTAAATACTAATGGCTGTGAATATAATTTGTTCGAATCGAAAATTTAAAATTCAGTGTTGAAGAACGATGACAATAGATACAATGATAAATACAATTGAAATAAATCGAAACGTTGTTTAAAATTGAATTATTTTCATTCCGTTCGCAAATATTTTGAAGAAACAAGAAAAAAATATATGCGATTTTTATAAGTTTGAAAGGGTTCGTCTTATAATCTCAGAAAAAAAAGTACGTAAAATCTTGACAGATGTCAAGGACTGTCGACAGATATAAATTATCACTACGCATATTGTTGTACCAAACATCAGTGCAGATGTTGTACAATCTATTCGAACATTTTTAAAAGATTTTAGGAGTTGTGGCAAAAAAAAATATGTATTGATCTATAAGTATGGAGGTTGTTTATAGATTTCAATAAGAACAATACGTAAATCTTGAGGATGTCTCCAGATAATCGGTGGATATAATTATACTGCTGAATACGTACAATCGATCATATCTAGCATAGAGGAAAATTTACTGGATATATTCACTATTTTTGACAGGTAACTGGAGAGTTGTCAGACAAAAATAAAATGTGTTTCTTTATAAGTTAGAAGGTTGTTTGCAAGTCTCAGTAACAAAAAATATGTAAATCTTAACAGATGTTAAGGATGTCGGCAGATGCAATTATCACTGTATGTTGCCAAAATAGATGCACTTCCAACATTAGCGCATATTGTTTGTTCAATACTAGCTGACATTTTAAAAAGATTTCTTGGAGTTGTGGGAGAAAAATATGTAGTATTGTCTATAAGTATGGCAGGTTTGTTTATAGATTTAATAAGAACAATACGTAATCTGAGGGATGTTCCAGATACGTGGAATAATTATACTGTATGCGTCAAATCGATTCTATCCTAAGATTAGCGAAAATTCTAGTATTATTCACTATTTTTACGGTATTGGGAGTTGTAGACAAAAATAAATGTGTTCTTTATAAGTTAGAAAGGTTGTTGCAAAGTTCAGTAACAAAAATATGTAAATCTTGACTGATGTCAAGGATGTCGACAGATGCATTATCACTGCTATTGTTGCCAAATAGATGCACTTGCCTAACAATTAGCGCATATTGTTGTTCTAATACTATATCTGACATTTTTAAAAGACTTTTGGAGTTGTTGGAGAAAAAAAAATATGTGTGTCTCTATAAGTGTGGAGTTTGTTTATAGATTTCAATAATACAATGCATAAATCTTGAAGGATGTTTCAGATATCGGTGGTATAATTTATTACTGCTATGCGTCAAAATCGATTCATATCCTAGAATTAGCGGAAATTACTAGTATTATTCGCTATTTTTTACAGTTATGGAGAGTTGTGAGACAAAAAATAAATGTGTTCTTTATAAGTTAGAAGGTTTGTTTGCAGGTCTCAGTAAAAGACAATATGTAAATCTAAGACAGATGATCAAGGATGTCAACAGATACAATTATCACTGCTATGTTGGCAAATAGACTGCCTTCTTAACATTAGCGCATTATTGTTTTCGAATAATACTGACTTTTTTAAAAGATTTTGGAGTTGTGGAAGAAAATATTGTGTTGTCTATAAGTGTGGAGGTTTGTTTATAGTTCATAATAACAATGCGTAAATCTTGAGGGTGTTTCAGATATCTTTGATATAATTATTACGGCTACACGTCAAATGATGTGGAATAAAATCATCATTATAATTTAGTAAGATTACTCCAGTTTTTTATAAAATAAAGAAATAGTATATGAGAAGTTTTTTACGTAAACTTACAGGCAAATTAATTTCTATTAAGAATAGAGTTGAGCAATTTTCCTGACTTAGTCTTTTGGCAAACCGTATAACATTAATAAAAAATCGATTTTTCGAATATTAATTAATTATTAAAATCGTTGAATATTGATATCATATACTATAAGAGCTTTAATAAAAATACTGATTGTCCATAATTACGTATTAGAGGAAAAAATTGTAGTAATACTTTTTAATTTGTTATTGCTTTTTCATTTGCTAAATGTTTGAGAATTTTAATGAGTAATTTTTAATTTTTTAATAATACACTACGAATAGAAAATACAATATTATTAAAAAACTTAATTAACAATCTTAGTGAAAGCATTTTTAAGAAATAAAATAACAAATTACGAAATTATTATATATAAAAAATATAGTGCAAACATTGTGGTGACAAAATGGTAAAGTTAGGTTAGAATATGATTATAAATTGACAAAAATGATATTATGATCAACTTGAAATAATTCAAACAACTTGTATTGCGAAAAAATAATAGAAGAAATCAAAAGAAATTATGATCTCAAAATCCTCTTTCTTTATTCAGTGATGCCTCCTTCATTCGGCTTCTCGCCTACAGCGACATCTGTCGATTGCGCAAACAAAACCCGAACTTCGCGGCGGCAAGCACGGTTTGAGGGTTCCTCGAGAAGTATTACAAATTACCCTACTTCACCCCCTATCCCAAGGAATAATCGTATTTGCTAGTGTAGGAGTCTTATCTGCAAATTGAGCTGCGTTCCGGAAGCGCGCCAAGGATACGCGATCTTTCGTTGAGGGTTTCGTTTCGGACGTGATGTATGAATGCTTTTGCGCCTAGTTTGTCGAGAAGCGTTTTCGCACGAGGATTTCCAGATTTCGAACCGTCGAAAGAATAATTGCGGTTTGCGTGAATGAGGATAGATGGTGCTGGGGAAAAAACTGACGCACAAAGTGTCGAAGGAAATTTATTATTATACAGGGTGATTCTCAATATATGCGACAAACCTTAAGAGCTGATTCCTGAGGTTATTTTGATCATAAAAGTTCATATGAGTATATATCCAAAACGGTTTGGTTTTAAAATTATTGAATGTTTAATAATAAATTATGAACTATGACTAATACGATATAATATCACAGTTGCTTCTTCTAAAACTATTGTGTTGAGAGGGAATTGTTTATTTATCTGTCAATAGTTGTTAGAGTATTCATTCAGTTTATTGCCAGTTTCTGTTTTCTAAAATGAATTACACGAATGCTGAGATGTGTGATATGCATTTCGTTTACGGTCTTGCCAATGGAAATTCGCGTGCTGCTAGACGTCTTTATGAAGAACGATACCCGAACCGTATCATCCCGCATCATTCAATATTTGCCCGTCTTCACCAACGTCTTAGTGAAACGGGAAATTTTAAAAAAACGGACGACTGATAACGGGCACCCATCTACAGTGAGAACTCCACAAGTTGAAGAAATGGTACTAAATGAAATTGAGGACATCCTACTACAAGCACCAGAAAAATTGCGTTTGCTTTAAACATTAGTCAGGCCACAGTTTTGGAGAATATTGAAAGATCAACTGTTGTATCCATATCACATTCAACGGGTGCAGGCACTTTTGCCGGCAGATTTTCCGCTGAGAAAGAGTGCTTTTTTGTCAATGGATGCAACACAAAAATCGCACAAATCCTGACTATTTGGCTCAAATATTCTTCACCGACGAGGCTACTTCTCTAGAAACGCGATTATTAATTTGGCATAATAATCACATATGGGCTGAAGAAAAATCCGCACGAACTAGTGATGCCGTCATCAACATCAATTCTCTGTCAATGGTGTGGGCCGAATTGTGGAGATCACTTGATAGGTCACATTTTTAACCGATCTGCGGTTAAATAGCGAGGTATAACCGCAATTTTCTTGAAAGGAGCCACCACTAACTGCTGGAAAGAAGTTCCGTTGCAATTAAGATTACAAATGTATTTTATGCATGATGGTGCTCCCAGCGCATTTTAGTTTAGTTGCTCGCGAGTTTTTGGACAATACGTATCCAGATCGGTGGATAGGACGGGGAGGTCACAACCGTGGCCTCCCTCCCGGTCTCCAGACTTAAATTCTTTTGACTTTTTTCTCTGGGGTCACCTTAAATCGTTAGCTTATACGACTCCCATTGAAAATGTCGATGAACTGAGAAATCGTATTATCGCAGCGTTTCAAACAATTCGAAATACTCCTGGTATTTTAGAACGGACTCGCCAGTCAATACGACGGAGGATAGAAGCTTGTATTGCAGTTGGAGGCGGTCATTTTCAACAGTTAGTATAAGTTAATTTTGTTTTACTAATTATTTTGTTAATGTATAATAAAACACTAATTATGTTAACTTAACTATTAACATTGTACAACTTTAGAACTAAGGCGATTTTGGACATATGTCCTTATGAACTTTTATGATCAAAATAACCCCAGGAATCAGCTCTTAAAGTTTGTCGTATATATTGAGAATTACCCTGTATAAAAATACATTAGGTAGGTATGTATTTTTTTTCTTACATATGAGCATTTATTAGTTAATTTACCGAATTTACTACAAGCAACGTTTGGATGTATAGGAGAAATCTGATTTAATATGTGGAGTGTTTCATTGCTTTATAAGATTTACATATGTAACTCGGTAAAGTTAGGAAAAAAAAGTTTATTTGAAGGATTTTGTGATTTCTCTATAAGGTAAAATTATGAGCATTTGTACAGGGTGTTTAGTAACTTCAGTACAGCGTTAAATTTTGTTTTTTTTTAAATACAATACTTCCATTATTTTTCTAAATTTTGATCAAGTACAATATAATATATCTTAGGGCTAAACTTGTTCACCTCGAATTATAAAAATGGTGCATTTTAATTGACTTTTGTTTTAATTTTTGTTGTAAATTGTTTGTTGGTTATTTAGTAAATGTATTTTACAATTTTAAATTGTTGATACAGCTGTAAATATACCAAATTAAAAAAGATGTTTTCATATATCGAAACGTTTTTGATCAAATAAAATAAAATAAATGTTAGCACTTCCCAAGAGTTGTTTAATTTATAACTTTTATCTTATTATCTGAATTCTAAAAAAAATATGTCACTTACATTGTTTGAAAAAGGCGCATGTAATTTAATTACCACTCATAATAAATAAATCAAATCTTAAAATATTTTAGTACAGATCATCTACTTACACTTTTAGATGTATTTATTGCCTCAAGTTTAATATACTGGGTGTTTGTCGATAAAGTGAAAACTCAGATAACTCCTAATGGGGATATCTCATTGTTTTTTAAATATCTCATTTTTTGTATATATTGCATACTTGTACATTTTACTAACAAGGAAAGGCACACAAGTCTATCTTTCCTCTTTTGATAAAATTTGGTAGGAATGTAGAACACCGAAAAATATTTGGGAGCTCAAAGTTTCTCTCAAAAACATATCTTTTTCAATATTTCAAAAACGAGAAGAGATATCGAAATCGGACAAAGATCAAATCGTTCCTATTAGCAGCCGTATATTTTATATTGAAAAAAGAACAGTGGCGTGCCCACGGGGTGGTTAGGGGGTTAAAAAATACAATTTTTTTCCTCACCCCTGCTCTTGCATATTATAAATTCAATCTTTCTTTTTTTAGTCTTTAAATTACATTGGAAAATAAAGGTTATACGTGTTTTTGGATTTTTTTTCTAAATGTTCATTTTAAGAGGTTATCGTCATTTCTATGTACACCTACAGAAGATTGTTTCCCTTCATATTTTTTGGATTAAAAATAATGTCGCATTGTATAATAATAACTCAGCACTACAGGCCTTGAAGGCCCTTGGCTAGAGTGCCGGAACACACCGAGCCACTGAGAAGCGTTGTCCGAATGGTGACCCAACCAACAACCGGTACCGCATATTGCTGCTTGACTTTCAAGATTGGCAATGATGCACCCTTCCTTCTCAGCCGTACTGCCGGCGTCGCATTGTATTTCAATTACAAATCGTTTGTTATATTAAAATATATATATAAAAAAATGTGATGAATACAAATAGTAACGCCAAAAAAGTTCTTACGTTGTTGGTCATCTCGTAAATATAACTGTATTACTTTTTCACGTCTTGGCAAATCAATATGTTTATGATTGCCAATGTACGCAAGTGATTATAAGTGAGACTATAAAAGTAAAATTATCATTGCCTCTATGGAAGAGTGTGGTCAGTTCGTTAAAATGTATTATTATAAAGTGTCTGGTTCCATTTGTTACAGTTTTTTAAACTTGTTAATATTGTCAAGACGCCCAATATATCTAACACAAAAAAGGCTATTTATTATCATTAACCATATGTGTTTGATAACTAACTGTATAGTAGTAGTATAGTATAGCATAGTTTTATTATTGCAATGTTTCAATACAAATGGAACAATGCAAACGTCAGGTCAAGAACAAAAATTTATAAATGTATATTTGAGGTTAGAAATTCCTCTATATTGTATGGCTCTATTTCTAGTAATAATTTGTATACATAATTTTTAAATGTTGACAATTTTTTTACAGTTTTAATATGCGATGGCAATTTGTTATAGAACCTCAGGCAATTATATTCTAAATTGTTCTCACTTAGTGTGAGTCGATGCTTGGGGTAGCGATAATCATTTTTAAACCTTGTAGAATATTCATGTTATAATTCATTATCCTCGAATAAGTATTTGTTTTTGAATAAGAAAATTAGCAATTCAAAAATGTAAATACCATATACAGTTAAAATGTTAGTTTGTTTGAAGAAAAAAACTGCAACTGTAAACAATAAATTATCGTGTCCCAATCCTGCATATCTGCCTACCAAGTGGCAGATTCTTGCAATCTGAGATGCTCCATTTTTGCCTTGCCTATTATCACCAAATGGAGAGGAGGGAAGTCATCTGTTCCTGTTGTTCTTAAACAAGCAAGCCTGTATATCTTGCTAAGTTCACTTATAATAGCAGTTTCTATTAATATTATTTTCGGCAGAATTACCGACCACATTCGAATAGATAAAAAAAAAAATACAGCCCTAAATTATGTTCCGATCCAAAAACTCCGTCAAATAAAAAAAAAAAAGACGAAATTTTAGCACTTAACCCACTTGAATCCGGATACTATTCTTAACGGGAAACTTTCGAAGCGCCATCCCAACACGACGGCCGACATGGTCGTTATAAATCAGCGCCAATTACCGCATAAATTCCCGCAAAAACCACGCCCACGACTAGATGGCGCTCCAGCCGATTCTTCAACGTTTGACGTATATGTTTGTCTGTCTCTACAGCGGCAGACAAATGGCTGAAATAAGAACGCGTTATTAATCGCCACTGCGACGCGTCTCCTGCGAGAAATATTAATGTTTGCCGAGGTACAGTTCGAAAAGTTTGAAATACGCGAAGTATAATACGTCACAGCGGGTAGATCTATGGATGTATGTAGATTGGGGGTGGGGGTATTAGAGGTAACGTAAGTTGCGGAAATTATATAGTAACTTTTGATTATGAATGATATTATTAGACAAGGTCGTTTATTTTATACCACGACTGTTTTTAATATTATTGTTCTCAAATGTAAATACAGTTGTGGTTAAAATTTTTTGACCGGTAATTCAAACGATGTATTTTACAATTTTAATTTTTTATTTCATGCCGGTTTTAATTAAGGCGAATTTTATACTTTAAAATCACTTCGCGGCGTAACCGTAAGGATAATTTCACGCCCATAAATAATTCATACGTCTCATTAAATCCGTCACGGGATCCGAATATTCCCGAAATAATAAATACCTACGAGTATTATATAGAAAGAAGCAATTTAAATTTCAAATTTTTGATACGAATCCCGTGCTCGACCGCATTTCTAAAATCACGCGGTCCGTAAAAAGAGAAAGAGATGATATAATTAGTGTATCTTTTCAGATTTCGCCGGTAGATAGCGCCTTCAAAATATTATTTTTTTAACCCCGGTTTCGGGAGCCCGGGGAGCTGGTAAAGGGATTCGACGCTATGAATATGACGTGGAAGTATGGGCGCTCGTAAATTTCCTATGAATCGAGCGGATGGGGCCGCCGCTGTAGTAACGCCACGTCATGGAAATTGAAATACGGATAAAGCGGTTAAAGTTTATATTTGCGGAATACGGAATGAGAGGGCGCTGTGTGTGCAGAGATTTCGCAAACTCGCAGCTTCGTAGGATTTGTCTGGAGCGAGGGGCAATTGATATTTTTATAGCGTACGGTACTTGTCGATTTTTATCGGGTGCTATGGAATTGTTATTGGTTGCTTGATAATGAATATACTTGGAAGTTCACAGATTTTCTTTTGAAAACATACCAGAGATAGGGCCATATCAGAGAAGTATTCCTCCCTTCATGTACTATCGACTCAAAAAAAGATGACATAGGGAAAATAAGCCATAAGAAAACATAAAGAGAGATACATCTCATTGAATCTATTAGCGACTGCGCATGTGTAGATAAATTATTCAAAATATCTGCCGTTTCTTTCGATGCATCGCTCTATTCTGCCCTCAAAGTTCTTATGAACTCGAACTAGGCTATTTTCAGCTTATGGATCTACACGTTTGCTTTATTGGTATCTTCATTTTTTCCCCGCTTTGCGGAAGATTTTGATAAACAATATGTTTCACCCTTCCCGAAAAATAATGGTCTAAACATCTCAGATTTGGTGATCTAGCTGGCCATGAAATTTCGGACCCTCTCCCAATCCATTTATTGGAAACATTTCACTTAATTTTTTCTGTCACATGTACAGCAAAATGTGCAGGACAACCATCATGTTGGAACCACATACGTTCTTCTTGTTTCTAACGGCATGTTTTCGAGGAGCACTGACAATTCATTTATCCCGTTTACCGTTTCTTCAAAGAAGTAGGGTCAAATTATTTGGTCACCAAGGATGCCGCACCACGTGTTTATGCTCCACACATTTTGATTGTCAAGTTCTTGCATCCAGTGTGGATTTTCGTGTGACCAATAATGTAAATTATGATGATTTACTTCACCATTACTTTTAAATGTTACTTCGTCTGACCACAATACTTTTTCAAAAAATCGAGAATCCGCAATTAATTTTGTTTCTGCTTATCGACAAAAACGGATCCTGGCCTGGAAGTTACCGTCACCTAATTTTTGACGAAGCGAATACGGGTGCATTTTGTGGTCATTAAAAACTCGCCATACGCTCACATGACTAATGCCTGACTCTCGTGTTGTATTGCGAGTGCTTGTTTGAAGATTATGATTTTTGCGCAAATTTCCTGTTGTGCTTCCTTGTGAATGCTTCTGCATTTGAGAATGCCATATTAAAAAACAATTTATAAAATTGAACAACAAAAAATAACAAAATAACGCGTAACAATAAAGCAAACAACAATAAAGAACCGCAAATAATGAAAATTCGACTATAATAGCGAGACTAGCAAAGACAAGTTTGACACTTTTGGATCTGAAACGCTGTTGCTTTCATAACTGTGAAACTTTCACAGCCCACTGCAAGAAATGTACTAAAATTTTCATAGCCGAATAAATAATGGTTGATATCTTGAAAACGACTAGGAATATGTATATGCATCCTTTATGGAATAATTAGGAATATAATGTTACATTTGAAAAAAATGAATTTTCTAAGGTTAAATGTATCCGAATTGACAATCGATTTATGAACACTCTGTATACAATTTAGTGGTTTTTTTGACAGAATTTGGTACGGACAACTATTTTTATTGGGTACTAGTAAAATGATCATTATCTTTAATGGTTTGCAAAATATAGTGTGTTTTCGAAAGAGATGAAAAAGTAAAAATTTTGTCAAAATCGTAAATATCTCAAAAACGGTTGAATTTAGGGATAGAGAACTTTAGTGAATATTGTATTCAATAATCTGTAGAATTCATTGAGGTATGAAAAATATATGATTCCATTTAAAATAAGAAAATTGTTATCCACTTCCGGTGTAATGGAACGTTTCCGGAAGTTAAAAATATTTTCACGCAATTCTTTAGGTGGGGTTTTGTTATTAATTTTTTTGTCGCATTAGTCTAACTGCAATAGATCGCGAGAAAAAGACAGTGGACGAGTGGTCTGAAACACCCTGTATGTATTATTTGTAGACACTGCACATGCATATTGTACTGTTCTACTACATTACGGGATTTTTGCAAACATAATATGTGTTACATTTATAGTTCTTTCATATTGATTCTATACTTTAGTTATATGTGGTGGTGGTTTGAGGTAGCATGTAGGTTAGAATCATATATTTTTTGTTGGTAGCTTGTTTTTCTTTTTGCTTATATGACTTTTAATATACACTTTGTGTTTTTCATAAATAAAACATTATTATTATTATTATTTTATTAGCTTTACTCTGTATACTTCACAATTTCTGCGCAACATAAAACAAAAGAGTGTAAAACCTTGTTTTAAAATTCTATTCTAACGCCACTGATTGTTTGAGAAGATAAATAACCCTCTAATGCGGGAAATTTAAATCTATCAATTGCCAGCAATAAGAAAAAAACCTCTTTTTTGCTTGTTCCCATAGGTTCCTTTCTTTTTTTTTGTAATGGAAACTTTTTTTATATCTACCGGCATTATCCCTTCACTTCGAAGCAATTTTTCTTCTTCCTTCACGCAAGTCAAATACCGACTTGAAAAGCTGGAAAAGACGGCCCTGCTCCGCGCACGGAGCCCGCGTCAGGGCATCCATTTTCCACAATCTTCCTCGTACAAAGGAACGAGACCCTCATAATCCATTGGTCCTTCGCGGCCGAGTATAAAGAATAGAGAAACAAAAAAAAAGTTTCCGTCGCCTAGAAAGGGCCATTTGTTCTTCGGTCGGATCCAGGCGTTTTTTTTTTTTTTGTTCCCAAGGCGAAACTGCCGTCTCAAAGGCTGGCTGGGTCTTCGAGAGAAGCCGGTTTTGATGTTGGCCGTCGCGTGAAAATGATTTCTCTTATCCGGAGATTGGGAAGGGAATTTTGCATGATTGGTGTTTGCGGTTCAAAGTATATAAGTTGAAATGTTACAAATGTTGCGAATATTTACTGTCACTAGGTTGCTACATTAATACTGTTAGTAAATGTGAGAAATATGCATCTGAATAATATCCTTTGCAGAACGAATTAATTCTTAAAGAATTTGTAAAATATCGGTCACGACAATTTTGAAGCTATTGACCTTCAATTCGTGGGTGAATGTCTAGGATTCTAATATTATTTATACGCGATAATGTGAAGTGAATCAGTGAAACAAAAAAAGTGGTTTTTGTGTTTTATTCCACTAATAACAGTGACACAGAAAAAAAAGATGCGCTTACGAAAACACAGGTGAGTATTTACAAACTACAATTAACATCAACAAGAACAACAATTCGACAATATTATGTATACAATGAGTAAATGGTAAAGCGGTCCGTTTGATTTGCGGGCGAAATGTTAAATATAAGTTACGGTAAATATACAGTATCTATGACGTGGAACTTAATTATCGTCGTGCCACGCAGAGTACGGCTGCGATCTAACAGTCTGTGGGTAGCGGAAGCTAGGCTGTGTCACGCAGAGGACGATTACAGTCTCTAGCCACGTGGAGAGAGGTGGAAAGCTATCGCCGTGTCACCCAGAGGACGACTACGATCTAATAGCTAGGGAGGTGGGGATTGGCCTCGATCGCGTCAAACGGGCGCTCTTATATAGTCTAGTGGCATTGGTGGGGAAGTTAGGGTGCGTGCATTGATCATGTAGTGCGGGAGGGGGCGCGATGAAATGAGCTCGATAAAAAATATTAACGCGCGCGTCAGCAAAGCAATGACTTAAATTAATGTGACTGCAACGCTACCGAAAAATATAGGAAAATCAATTAACGGAAATTAAAATTTATAAAGAATAAATTCTAAACCAGAATTGACTGCTAAAATAGATTTTCCGATAAACGGTACGTTACAAAATAAAGAATAAATAAAGAGTTATATGAGCTTTTCAAGGAACCAGGGATTGTGGGAGCAGTGAAAACACAGCGCTTGGGGTGGATGAGGCACATAATAAGAAATGATAATAATAATAATAATAACGTATATTTATCCAAACGACCAAGAGTACAAAAAAATACAGAACAAGTACATATGGTATAGGATAAGTCAAAGAATCTAATTGTAAGCCAAAAAATGGTAATACAAAATAACAATTAGTACTAGAGGTTTAGACATTATAAAATAAAAGTGATATGAAAATTAGGATGATTCAAAATACTCATTCAAGGAATAATAGCACTTACTAACTAAAAAATCTTTTAGTGCATTTTTAAAAGAATTAATATTATTGAGTAACTTAATTTCAGGTTTTAATGAATTATATAACTTAATACCAATATAAAGAGGATTACTTTCGTAACTAACAAGTTTATGTTTTGGAATAATAAAATTATCAGCATTACGTGTAAAGTAGTTATGAAAATCCTTATTTTGTTTCAGATTAGGTTCGATGTTTTTAATAAGTATTAGTATTTCATAAATAAATAAGGTCGGTAAGGGGATAATACCTAAACTTTTAAACAAAGTGTGACATGACTGACCACGTGGCACTCTCAACATTATGCGAATAGGTTTCTTTTGTAGGCGGAAAACGCGAATATTTTGGGAATAGGCCCCCCAGAATATAAGACCGTACCTCACCCAAGTTTCGAAACATGTGTAGCAATACGTTTCAGTGATATGTATGTTTGTTACTTCCATTAATCGGTAAATCACGTAGCATGCCTGTGATAATTTAGTGCATAAAATATCAATGTGTGTTGACCAACCCAAGTCATTATCGATATTTAGACCCAGTAACTTGATGGAGGTAACCTGTCGAATTGAATGCCCATCAACTCGCAGTAGTTGGCTACAGTCAGTATCTCTTCTTTTTGGAGTAAACATCATGAAAGCAGTCTTATCGATGTTTATTCGCAAGTTATTGAAGGTAAACCACTGTACAAATATCTTTAGCATATTTTGCATATATTTCCTTAATTCCTCAATATTAGCAGCTGCATGTAAGTAACTAATATCATCTGCATACATTATGAGATTATCGTCATTAATTACACATGGTATATCGTTAACAAACAGTAGGAAGAGCAGTATCGAGCCTTGCGGCACCCCTGACTTCACACTAAGTTCAGATGAGACAACGCCATCCACTGGAACTATCTGTTTTCTGTTGGCTAGATAGGATGTAAGCCAACATTTTATTGATGACCATAGACTCCCAAAGGTGGTAATGATTCGGAGTTTGGGGGGAAGACAAAGAGTTGATAGGCTGAGACAAAGATGGAAGAAGTAGGTGGAAGAAGATATACGAAGAATGAACATTAGGAACTGGAGGGAAGAGGCAAGAAGCAGAGGACGATGGAAGAAGATTGCTGAGTTAGTCAAAGGCCAACTGGGAATGTAGAACTTTTAGACAATATATAAGATAGTGAGCTACCTTAAGGACTTGAAATTATTGGATGAAGTTTAAGATAATAGACCCAAATGGTCTCAGTGGATGGGACAATTAATTGAACCGTGCGGGTGCTATCTCTCACTAAACTAACTTTCATTGAAGTTGAGTCTTTGCAACAATTGTATAACTCTTCACCCGTTTACATCAATGGATTACCGACGCCGTAAAGATAAATATAAAAATAAAAGAGGCAATAGCGGCCTGAAACGAGAACTCCAAAAAAAAAAATCCTCACAGCACTTTTTTCCGCTCTTCGTTTTTTTTTTTTTATTTTTACAGCACAACCCCACTAAATTAAAGCCGATTTCGCTCTCCGGCTCGTCCGGCACTTTTTCCCACGCAAACGGGGATCACTCATCTTGACAGTAGAGCGCGAATCCCCCCTACAACCCCTACCTCCCTCCCCGACATCTCCGACGCCTCCAGCACGCGCTGCTTCGCCCGAAACGAGAATAAAAATGAAAATATAAATGGGTAAAAATCCGGATGACAGATGGGGCGACCCCCGCGGCGTGTTAAACGTTATATCTGCGCTACCGACGCCGCGATGGAACGGTAGTGAGAGTTCGCGTGGGCCCCCAGGTCGTTTCTCAACTGTTTCCGCCTAGTGGCGTCTAGAAAACTCCTCCTGTTCTCTCTTTTTTTTTTTATTTTATTTTTTCCGGGTTTCCCGAGGTTTTTCCCGGTTTTCCGGGTTCTCGGCCGACAGTGGATCTTCCAGGTAGTATTTATGATAATTGCCCCTTCCCCCCACCCCCCACCTACCTGACTCCTTCCTACGACCGCTGCTTTTTCCCCTGCCCCTCCACTAGACGTCTTCTTAATAAGGGATGATGATGAATAATTTGGCTGGTGTTTTTTAATAATTCACCTGCCAAGGAAAATGAATTAAGTACCTGGCGGCGGGGTTTTAGCATTTAGTAAGTCGGTTTTGCCGGTGATAAACCGAAAAATCCCCATTAAATATAAAAATAAATCGAGTAAACCATGATTTTTTAATGTTTACCTCAGAAATGTCACATTATGTTAATAGATTCAATATTACCTGACTAATAAATGATATTAATCATCTGTAACAATATCATTTTTTTTTATTTGGCATGCGGATTTGCAAAAGCAAATATATGCCTTGTCATGTACACTTCTCACAGGAAAAATCGGGACACCAGCAATTCAGAATTTTAAAATTTCTTGATTGTAAATGCAACTTTCGAAGGACGTATTCACTTATCATAGCCATAAATCACTTAATTATGTATATTACTGCGATCAAAGGTAACCACTAGAAATTTAAACAGAAAAATAAATATATAGAGAGAAAAAGGTTTATGTATAGAATAAACAAATCCGAGTTTCGGTGGCAGCGTCTCCTTTAGAAATACCAATGAAAAAAAAATACATACCAAAAAGAACTCTTGAATAGAGGACTTCATTTAGAAATATATATCTATTTAACTTGTTTGATATTATAAAGAGATAATTCTTTTTTAAGAAAACATGTGGTGATGGGATTTTATTATTTAAAATTATGTTACTCGTTAGTGTTGCTTTGATATTAATTACTTACTTGCATTTATGCTCGCGAGTATTAATTTAGTAATAGATAATATGTCAGTCAGCCTCCTCAGTTTTGGGATAATGTGATTTTCACAGATTTATTGACTACACTATTATTATTAATGTATTAATTACTATTGTTGTTTAATATTCTTAAATATTGTATTACTATAAAGTTTTCTTCTATCTATAAAATTACCGAAACCAGGTTTAAGATTATCTATAAAATTCTTAAATAAAGCAATTAAGTTCGCAAAGAAATTATTTATTTTATGAACCCTCCGTTTATTGTATTTTCAGGAAATATATCTTAGCTATCGCCTGTGGAATCTGACGTCGTTGATCTATTTTCTTGAAATATGGCCAACACTGGGTCTCTTTACAAACTGTCTTTATGTAGCATAGGTTTATTAACAATTATTTAAATATTATTGGATTTATAATACATAACAAACATTGTAAGAAAGTATATTGTTCGTCAATCTCAGTTAGTGCTAAAATATTTATTGTTGAATTTGATACAATTAATATTTGTTCATTGCTACTTCCCGAAGCTGTGTACAGACCAAAAGTGTTAGCTGTATTTCAATAAAATAGAACGACATTGGATTACACAGGCGATAGTTAAGATATATTTCTTGAAAATATAATAAACGAAGGGTTAATAAAATAAATAATTTCTTTGCGAAATTAATTGCTTTAAAAATTTTGTAAATAATCTTGAACTGTTTTTGGTAATTTTTTAATACCTAGAAAAATATTTTGTAGTAATACAATATTTAAGAATACTAAACAAGAACAATAATGAATACATCAATAATAGTGTAATTAATCAATGTGAAAATCACATTGTTCAAAAACTCAGGAGGTTGATTGACATATTGTCTTTTGCTAAAGTATTACTTGCGGGCATAAATCAAACTAAGTAACTAATATCATAGTAATAGGTAATATAATTTCAAAATCCCATCGCCATGTTTTCTTAAAAAAAGAATTATCTCTACATAACATCAAACAAGTTAAAAACATATATGTGTATTTCTAAACGGTGCCGTCTACTTAAGAGGTCTTTTAGTTGTTATGTATTTTTTTTGCATTAATATTTCCGTATTCGGTATTTCTAAGGAAACACCGCCACCGAAATTCCAATGTGCTTATTTAATGTATAAACCTTTTTCTCTATATATATTTATATTTCTGTTTAAATTTTTAGTCTTTACCTTTGGTCGCAATAATACACACAAAAAAGTGATTTATGGCTTTGATAAGTGCTTATATCCTCTGAAAGCTGCATTTACACCCAAGAAATTTTAAAATTCACGATTGCTGGCGATTTTTTCTATGAGAAGTGTACATAGACGGAGGAAAAGCGAATTTTAATAGTAGAGTATTTTGATTTTACATTACATTATTTTACATTTGATCACAATTACCCTAGATCTAATTTAAGGATTACATGTATTTACTGGAAAAAATCGATTTTTGGTTTTTTTGCATTTTTTGAAAGCTCCAAATATATAACATATATGGTTAAAGCGGTTTCGTAATATTTCGCATTGTTAAGCCGCTACGGGCTTATAAAAGAGCGGGTGTACCGAACACAAACGGAGCATATTAGATGTAAATACTATATTCGACTCGGACTACTCGGGTCGAAATATCATACTTAGTGTTTGTTAGTTGTCTTTAATGATTAGAAATGCCACTGCAGTCGGGATCACAAATAAACGACAGAGTAGGCTATTATATTACAATAATATGAAGCAATTAGAACCGAAATAAAACGCACATTTGAAGAAACTGATCTAACAATATTTCTTTTACTTAAAACACACTTTCCCACGCTTTAGAAAACTACTTACTATAAAATGTATCAATTTATTGCTGATGCACTTACTTACACTAAATTTCTTAGAAAAGCTGGCTAGAATATGATGGCAAAGGTAACCGCACTACGGATCATCAGAGTAGCACAGGAAAAATGGAAGTCGATGCGATGCCTTAAAAGAAATTTTCGCACGATTTCGAATAGGCGACTGAGACAAGACAACTTTTTAAGCAATTTGTGATTTTTAGCCGTACGAAATGTTACTGTTTCAAGAAAAAAAGAGGAATGCGTTGGAGATGTACAAAAAAGAATGAGTAGACTTTGAAGAAAAGGGCGCTGGTAAACTGACTGACAAAGTTATTGATAATTTAACAATAGTGTACTATGGACTGGCAATTAGGCAACATCCAGATTCTGCATAAAAAATGAAGGCAGCTATTTGGGCTAGATTTCATTATAAATGTTCAACCGACGCGGATCCACGACACATTTATTGTCCAAAAGGTGTAGACAGCCTGTGTAAGTGGCGCGTTGCAGAAGCCAAGGTTGAGCTTGCTTCATTCATACATGACCCTCTTTTGCAAAAAAAAAAAAAACAAGATGCTATTAGCCGATTTATGAAGTTTTTTCTAGAGTGATTTATTGCAAAGATGCATTGGAAAAAATTGTCAAAACTGAAACAACTCGTTTAGTTCATGTGTGTAGAAACCAGCTCCAAAAGATTTACCCTGCGACCCATAAACAATTCAACTTGCTACCTACATTGCCGCAAATTTATTCAATGAAGGTTACTTTTCTGTATTACAAATAATGAATGCGGTGGAAATTGCAGTAGGACTTGATGCCAAAATTTTTTTCATCAATTCTGATCGTCAGCGCATACAACGAACAGAGTATGTCCTGCGCTGCAAAACTTGCTGTGCTGTCTAAAGGGAAGCAACAAATTTTGCAAATGCAGAAGTATGAAGAAGAAGAAGGATTAATGTATGGTGCTGGAATAGCTGACTAAGTGAATGTTGAACTATTTGTAAAAATTTTGCTGAGAAACTTGAACGCGTTTTTCTCGAAACATGATTTTTCAAATCTGCGTAAGTTCTAGTTCTTCAAGTGTTCAATATATCAACTTAATTCTTTTGTTTTCTTAAAGTAAACAGTTTTTATTGGAGGTTATACCTATAATATACTAAAAATTGCAGTATTCCACATTTTTATATCCACATACACACAAAAAAGAAATAGAAAATAATCAAATTAAAGTCCAGGTATCTGCCACATTGTTTGCTTTCGACTTATTTGGTTAAATTTAGGTATAACCTCCAACAAATTTAATATATTTCTAACTCTTCTTTTTATTTTCAATTTCAGATCACTTTTGCGTATGCTAGAGTTTACGCAGTTTGACCGTGTTTTCTGTGCACACTGCTACCTAGATACAAATAGCGAACGTTATAGTGGTCTTGTCATTAAAGAAAATATATTTTTTTAATGTCCAAGTTTTAATATATTTATTAAGAAAAAGCCGTATTTCGTATATCTTTTCCTTTGTCTGAAAAAAAAAAAGCTCAAAGTTTTTGGACTTTTCCGATGTATATATGTAAACCTCCCCTTAAAGAGGGAGAGATAGTTGGAAAAGAATTATTGCTTTGTCCTGTTCATGAGTGACAAATAATTTATTTATTATCTATATTAATTTTAATTAAAGGGGGATCGAACGTTGAATAAAGTAAGTTTAGTGTACATACTTTTTACAATTGGATTATTGATGCAATTATCTATAATGCTTGAGCTTCTTACACATTGCCGAGTTAACAGACATCGTAGATTTAAAGATTTTTTTTTTTATACTTTTAAGCGTTCCCTACCTAAAACCGCCGCACCTTACTTATTCTCCAATATATAATAACACAATAAAATTACTAGCATATTCTTGGTGAATTAACTTAACAGACTTAATCGGTCAGAAAGGAACTTCGCCATCATACACGAACATTCCTCCATCCGTCCATATCTAACGCGTGCGGTCTTCGGTTTAATATTTGAACAGCTGATCCCTTCCACTTCACTTTAACGATTCGCCGCCAGAGGGGATCAAGACTACGACATCAAAGACGCACTGCACAGAGACAGACCGCCCCAGAGAGTAAAGTAAAATAACTCGAACGCATGGCAGACGTAAGCGGGGTCAAGCGTCGTTCGACAAAACAGCTTCTTTCCATCGAGTTTCTCAGAGAATGCAGGTTAAGTCGAGCGTTTGCCGAATCGTAACCTCAAAAGATTCTCTTTGCTGTTGGTATAATACGTGGAATCAATCGAACTAAACCCTCTATCTCGAGACAGGAAAGATTTGCGCTCCTTCGCTGTCCAGAAAGAAGAGAATTTTTATCCCGTTTACGTAATGTCTTTCTTGATTCGATTGACTGAATAAAACAAAGTTAGAATTCAATTTTTAGAGTCCCTCAAAATCCTGCTTTTTGTTTATTTCCCTATATTCTCCAGCGAAATGTGATAAGGTCAATTCAATAGCTGCCATTAAGCAGGTCCTAATTCTCCTAGTTATGCCCAGAAAACTTAATTTTCGCACTTCAGAGAAGTGAGTTTTGGTAAAGTAGCCAGATTTCTTTTTCTACTCTATGCTGCTGACCTATAAGTGATATTTGGTCTCGTTATTGCTGTGTATATCCAAAGCAGTATGATGACTAGTGACTAGTAAAAGTTACACTTGCTTGGTGTGATTAATAGTCGTGACCAGTAAGGTCTATTGTAGAAAGGATGTTATTTTAAGTTCTTCCAACTAGATTAGATTAGATTAGATTAGGATTGGGGTGGCCGATCGACCTGTTTCACCGCGACCTTTTCAGATCTATTGTGATCCCCTTTTTCCTAGAGGACGCTCTCTAATTTTGCCCTCTTGATTAGGCCTATCATCTTTGAGAGCGGCTTCTTTATGTAGCTACTAGCTGTGGGGTTCTCCTCCCCCATTATTAGAAACCTTGTCCTCGCCAGGCCTTCACATTGGCACAGCACATGAACTGGTGTTTCTTCCTCCTCTTGGCAGTATCTGCAGGTTGCATCATCTGCCAGGCCTATGTTATACATATGCCTATTCAGTCTACAGTGACCAGTCAGCAGACCTACTATCATTTTGACAGTCTTCCTGTCTTTATTCAGTAGATCTTTCGTGAGTTCAGGCCTCTGCTCCTTTAGGAACTCTTTTGCCTGCCATTGTCCCGGTGATTTATGCCACCACTCTCTGGACTGATTGTATATCCATTCATTGATGGATTTTTTATTTGCGATTTGGTAGTGCCGAAAGAAGGGTCGGCTCCAACGAATGGCCTTGACGAACCTCGCCTGGCCAGCTCGTCCGCCGTCTCATTTCCTCTCACGCTCGAGTGGCTAGGGACCCAGGCTAGGGTTACTTTCCTTTGGGTGCCCACCTCATTTAGGGCGCTTACACAGTCCCAAATCAGCTTAGAGTCCACGCTTGAGGAGCTAATCGCTTTAAGTGTGCACTGGCTGTCGGAGAAGATAGCGATGCTTTTACCCGGTGCGGTACATCTTTCTATCTCTCTGACACAGTGGTGAATTGCAGCAACCTCAGCTTGGAACACAGTTGTGTCTTTGCTGAAGCTTACCGAAAGAGCCTTTTTAGGTTTCTTAGTGTATATTCCCGCTCCAACGCCGTAATCCGTTTTAGAGCCGTCAGTAAACCAGTTTGAGTCCGCTCTTACCGGGGCACCTGCCTCCCAGTCCTTCTTATCTGGTATTATAACCTGATATTTCTTATCTAGGTTCTTCCAACTAGTTTAAGCACTCAATGTAATTCAGTATCTTGCTGAATGTGATTGTTTTCAGGTCTTCTCGGGAAGAGTCAATGTTCCCAAAGCTGTAAACTTCACCTAAACTCTTCACCACAAATTGCACTAAACTGGACGTACGTTTCGATAGCAAAGCTATCCTCATCAGCAGGAATACTGAGCAGTGTTTCGATAGTAATACAGATAGAGCTCCGTGTTTCTGCTGATGATGATAGCTTTGCTATCCAAACGTACGTCCAGTTTAGTGCCGTTTGTGGTGAGGGGTTTAGGTGAAGTTCACAGCATTACCAGTACCACAGTTTGGAGTATTTTTGTAATCTCCCAAAGCTTACATGTTGTAATAATAAAAATAAATAAATAAAATATATTTTTAAATCTCAGGATCGCTAAAGAATTCGAATAACGATAACTGGATAGAATCATTTATCTCGATTAACTTCAAATTGAACTTATTTGGCGCTTTTCAAATTGTGATCTTTTCTACAGTGTGACCACTGCGGAAACTATACAAATTCCTGTTTATCTGTTTTGGGAAAAGGTAAGTATTTGCCGCACAAATTCTCAATGATTGTAGATAGTACATTGTGGTGTAATGAAATAACCGATAATCAAGGAAAACGCAGTTATTTTCAGGTAAAATTTAACTGGTACGTTGAATATCCAATAATTGTAGAATCATAAAATACAAATCTGAATGCAATGGAAAACTGGTTCTTAATATGTATTTTAACTCTTTTACAACGTTATCTGTACAAATTAACCTATAAACTCAAATTGTGTAAGATGCTGAATACATTCTAAACCTTATTTTAAGATAACTTGATGTTTTGAATTGAAATGTTTCTATGATATCACAATATCTAATTCTTATTGTAGCAGGGCAGTGGAAGTATGCTCAACTGTTCCTGGTCTTCTAAACACAGTCGGCCTTGCACCTGCAATGACAATTACCTTGACACTCTTATGATGAACTTCAAGCAATTCCTTAGTTCTGGCATGACTAGATGAGATACACTCCTTCGCATGCACCAAACTGCTGGACAAGACAGTTGCTCCAGCGTTAGAGCAATTGCTGATTTGTCCAGAATTTAATTTGCATGAATATGTGACGATTGGTACGCTATTTGCCATAAGCGAAATGCAGTTAATTTGGCCTCCTTTTCCACAAAGCAATGTGCAAGGGTGATAGGTTCAGGAGAGCTTCTAATGCCAATGACAGGGTAAAAGACATTGCTCCCGTGATTGCCATACTTGCGATCTCTTGAATTGACGTAAGTTTTGCTGTGACTTTGCTTTGTTGGGTCTCTTTCCACCAAGCTATTGTTCCATTACGTACCACCATCACATAGAGCCAGTGGATTAGCTTTGGAGATAAGCCCCAAGATTTTCCACATATTTTTCGGCATATCTGTAAAGATAGCATTACCTTGTGAGTGATCTTTTCCAAATGCAGTTTCCAGGATAATGCTTTCTCTATTTTACATTATATGCAAAAGCTTTACATCTTGAATCTCTCTTCTTCCTGGTCAATGGTACTACCGTGGTTTTGTTTGTGTGACTGCACTAACTACAAATGGCGTTAACTATCTCCTGGAGGGTTAAACACATTTCTTTATCCTTTGATTCTCTCAATAGTATTACGATATCGTCCGCATATGCTTGCACCTTCGCCCCAATCGCTTCAATAGTAGCCAGCAGTATGGTTAGGTTGCATTTTTTTATTATTTTTTTTTCCTGCAAAACTTGATCAGCAGAAGTTTATCTTCTAATTATGTCTTGCCCACTTGTTTCTATGATCTTGGGTTTTCTCCTTTTCGTAAAAGGTACCACTGTAGTCTTCGAAGGGTTTCTCTGCTTCACTATGCCACGGGGGTATTCTGAAATTTTCTTCTTGGATAAATGACTACATCATCAGCATACCTTTGACAAAATACATGTAGGTCAGGCAAACCGAAGACAGACAAGAATTCATCTAATGTTAGACTGGTCTCACATAAGTGGAAATACAAGCCTCACTGTAAGTATCATCTGGTCGTATGTCCCACCTCCGCATTCAATACTTTAGTAAAAGGAATTATTATTAAATTTCTTTGACATCTCATTGCTAAAGGAGTTTTCAGCAGGGGCTACATGCCTTGAAAGCCTCATACTACAGTTTGCTTGTTCGTCGGTGAAGTCAATTTGGATTCAATATGTCAACTCCATTGGATGGGAGTCTCAGTGGATTTCTGACAAAAGTGCAAGATTTTAAAAGCACCTCTATATATAAAATTAAATTCTGTTAAATTTTGTTTTATAAAGTTTGTAGTTGTTTAGTTAATAACTGTTGAATAAAAATGGGACCAAACACTATTTAACATTTATAAATCCACCATTTAAGAATAAGAAACATCTAGCGCCACTGATACACCTTCGACCTCCTCCAAGGATTAAAACGTAAAAAATAAAACTGGAAAACCCCATTTGTGGCTCCCCAACGAATTCAAGAGTAGGCGACCAGCCACGCGTATCATCCAATACCTTTTCCATCGTCTACATTAGAATAGATTACCAGTCCCTCTGGTGCCTTTTGCGTCCTAATACCCAACCCTTAATGTACCCCTAGATAGATGCAAATGCACTTTCTCTTCCCCCAGCACATTCGAAGCATCCCGAAGATAAGTCTCAATATCGACTGCGCCACTAGAAGAGGGGATTTTAAATTTAACTTATCGGCTGGGCGCACCTATCTAATGTAATCGTAGGGATTCGTGTGGAGGATATAGTGAAATAGTTGAACGACGTTTCGAAATGCCGGGAATAATGTGTAAAATTTCAATTTAAAAGAATATTCGCTATTTAACTTTGAAGTTGAAGCGTTGAAATGAGAGCAAAACAAAAACGCAGTGTAGGTGATGGCCACATCACCTACACTTGTGTTTGTGTCACTTATCGTTTCCCTCCGAGAACAAAGCTAAGGGAACACAGAAGTCGTAAGGAATTTCGTAATTGAACTAGAAGTGGAATCTCTCTCTGCCTGTGGGACAAAACGAATAATGCAAGAGGGTGGGGGAAAAAGGGAGGCAAAAAAGTTCATCCTTCAGTCGAAGCCGAGATAAGATCCCCTTTGTGTCCTTCTGGCAGGATTATCACCTAAAACTACACAAGTCGGACTGGACAGGGTTCTTGGTGAATAAGAAAGTTTCTTTCCTCTTTTTCGCAAGGATAATGTAGTTGTCAATTCGATCTCAATGCCTTTAGATTCAATAATAGCGTCTATATACAGGGGTTTTACGAAGAGATACTTTAATTTATTAATAATAAGATTAGCGCCCAAGTAGGGATCGACGTCAAATAATGCAGTCGTCAATTCGATCTCAATTCCTTAGATTCAATAATGGCGTTTATGTACAGGGTGGGCAAATTTCGATGTTTTTATAGGGTACAGACCAAACGGTAATAGATATAAGAAAAGTAAGCAGAAGGTTACGATCTCTTTTTTTGAGTTTGGCTTGGTGATCCAAACAGATTGAAGCTAACTTGTTTAGTTCCCGATATACCAGGCGTTTTGCAAAATCAGCCATTTTCTTTCAACCGTTATAAGTCCGATACCATAATATATAGAGGAAATATGTTCAGATATATTTTATGTTGTTTTCTATGAGGAATACACTGGCATGCTTGCTTCTTTTTGAAATTTATTATTATACGAATTATTAGCAAAAGTTATTTCTTTTTAAATGGAACACCTATATATCTTTAGGTAATTGAGTTGCATTTTTTTCCCGTCATATATCTATATATAGTTTAATATATATCTAACTTTCTAATACGTCACAATTAAAAAAAAAATCAATTTTCGTCACCAAAAGTCTTACACCGAGCGTAGTAGGCGAGTGTCATTAATCATTGACATTAATTATTTAGTGCAAGCATAGTCATATTATCTATATACCTACAAACACATATAAACTATGAGAATTATGATATGGAATACTTTATTCATTTAAACAATAGCACATGAACGAAGAGCGAGCAAATGTATACAATAAAACGCAAAGATATACAGGGTGTTCCATTTAAAAAAAATAACTTTTGCAAATAATTCGTATAATAATAAATTTCAAAAAGAAGCAAGCATGCCTATTCCTCATAGAAAACAACATAAAATATATCTGAACATATTTCCTCCATATATTATGGTATCGGACTTATAACGATTGAAAGAAAATGGCTGATTTTGCAAAACGCCTGGTATATCGAGAACTAAACAAGTTAGCTTCAATCTGTTTGGATCACTAAGCCAAACTCAAAAAAAGAGATCGTAACCTTCTGCATACTTTTCTTATATCTATTACCGTTTGGTCTGTACCCTATAAAAACATCGAAATTTGCCCACCCTGTACAAGCGTCTTACGAAGAGATACTTTAATTTATTAATAATAAGATTTAGCACCCAAGTAGGGATCGACGCCAAATAATGCAGTTGCCAATTAAATCTCAATTCTTTAGATTCAATAATAGCGTCTTACGAACAGATACTTTAATTTATTAATAATAAGATTTGGCGCCCAAGTAGGGACATTATAATCCCTTACTTGGGCGCTAAATCGCGAAACGGAGGAATTAAATTCCAGCCTCAGATCAGCCGTGATAAACGCGATTTTGTTTCGTGGCGTCGTGATTTAAATATGATTCAATTTTAAACCCGGAAACTCGGGGTTTCTTGGCCGATTTAATTAAAATAAAATATTTACATCGCACAAAGCGGGAAGGAGTGAGGGGCCAGGGGAGAGTTAACCCAACTGTGTTCCTTCGGACCTCACCAAATCAAATTGCCCCGTTCTCCTACGTCCAGGCAAAGAGGCCCAAATGAAACAGCATAATTTAGTTGATAGGGTCTTAAGTGTAGGAGCGAGAAACCGGTTAGGATAGGGAAAATATTTATTTAGCCCTACGCAAGGACCGTAGTATATCCAAACCAGATTAAAGGTGGGGATATTTAAAACGGCTATTTCAACTAGAAGTTCGTTCATTCAATCTGCCGAATTCGAATTTCAATTTAGGAACGAAATAAATCGGTGTGGCATTACTTGGGCGCCAAAATTTCCCAATACTAGAGGAAATTTCGTTCATCCAAAGCGATGTGTCTCTAAATAAATCGTTTCAAAAGTCCCTGTTGAAGACTGCGGTCGTACTGGTGAATCCAGTAACGTAATCTTCTGATATCAGTTTGCAGTCGACTTAACTGGATTAGTACTTGCTAAGTTGTGTGTAAGAGAGAGGGGAACTCTAATTCTACTCCGGATACAGAACTTGGGTGAGTTATATTAGAACTTGGGAATGGGTGGTGGTACTACCGACGACAGTAAAGTATTAACTAAATGCAAACTCCCAACGTTACATATGCGCATTTGAATATGCATAAATCCGTGCGAGCATATTAAGACGGCTTAAAACCTCTTTCCTGGTTAGAAATAAGGATTACGATGTTATTGAATGATATTTCCACGTTATTTGGAGATTTATAGCATGTAATAGCTTCTAATTTTGTCAATTAGTATGAGAAAGCTACGTTTTAAGGTTGTTGTGTTGGTAAATTCAAATTTAGCTCCGCAGAATTACCATATTTCAGCTCGTAATTTTGTGTTCGTGAAGATATTCAAAACCATACAGAGAGAACATTGGTCGAAATGCCAAATTAATAATTGACTATGTTCTGATGGAGGAAATATTTATAATTTATAAAGGATTATGAGATGTTAAAGTCAAAAGAAAAGTAGAGGTTTAGATCTCCTAAAGGTGACCAAATCTGAGACATACTCCGAAATCCCCAAAAAAATCTGTTTTTTCATAAAGCTTAACCGCAATAGGAAGAGAACAAGACAATATCTTGAAGCTGTATAGAAATATATACGCATATAGTGGTAAAATAATAAGTCATAAAACGGTAGAGAGAAGAGGAATAGAAAATATATGTCCTAGAATCAAGTATTTTGAAATCTGTGGTAAATACCGGAGTATCTTAAGGTTAAACATACACTACTGGAAGACGTGCCCACTTAAATATTTGTCGAAAGTACCAGAAACAAGAGATCATCATAATGCTGGTATGGGAGTGCCTAGAAAAACTGATTGAGCTTGACAAGAGGAACATGGTTATCCTTCTATGGGTTCTGGGACACAAAATAGTGAAAGGAAACGAAGAAATAGGTTATCTTGCAAATAAGAATAGAAATAATAAAGTCCAGTTAGGGTGGACTAGAAATAAGAAATACCCATTAGGGCTGGATCAAAAATATGAAAATTGAGCTTGGGGTGGACCAAAAACATGAAAGTCTAGCTGAACCGGGGTCAGAAGTAAAAAAAAACCACTTGGGGCTGGGCTAGAAATGAGAAAGTCCAGCTGGTGTAGTCAGAAATAGGACAGTCCAATTGGGGGTGGGACAAAAAATATGAAGTTCCGCTTGGGATGTATTAAAAATATGAAAGTCCATCTGAGCATGGATCAGAAATCAAAAAAAGTCGACTTGAATGTGAGCCAGAAATGATAAAGTCTGGCTGCGATGGCCAGAAATATGAAAGCTTAGTTGGGGTGAGCCCAAAAAGGGAAAGTTTAGCTTGAGGTCGACCAAAAATGCGAAAGTTCAACTGAGCGTGGGACAGAAATAAGGCTCCATCTGGGGATGAGCCAGAAATGAGATAGTCCAGCTGGTGTGGACTAGAAATAAAAAGCCAGTTAAGGATGGATTAAAGGTATGAAAGTTTAGCTTGAAGTGGATATGATAAAGTCTGATTAGGATGGTCAGAAATGAGAAAGTGCAGTTGGAGTGGTCTAAAAATACGAAAGGTGAGTTAAGGCTGGATTAAAAATATGAAAGCTTAATTTGCGGGCAGACTAAAAATATGGAAGCCCAGCTGAGAGTGGCTCAGAAATAAAAAAAATCTACTTGAGGTGAGGCGGATATGATAAATTCTGGGTAAGATGGTCAGAAATGAGGAAGTTGAGCTGGAGTGGCCCAGAAATAAGAAAGGCGAGCTAAAGGGTGGACTAAAAATACGAAAACCAGCTCGGCGTGGGCTCGAAATAAAAATCCACTTGGGGCTGGGCCAAAAGTGAGGAAGTCCAGCTGGTGTGGAGCAGAAATCAGATAAGCTAGTTAAAGGTGGATTAAAAATATGAAAGTTCAGCTTGAGGTGGACCAGATATATGAAAGTCCATGTGAGCGCTGGTCAGAAATAAAAAAAGTCCAGTTGGGAGTGGGCCAAAAATGAGAAAATCCAGTTAGTCCTCAGAAATAAGAAGATCCAGTTGGGGTGGGCCAAAAATATGGACGCACAACCAGGGGTGGGTCAAAAATATTGAAGCCCAACTGGGGCTGAGCCAAAAATACGGAAGCTAAACTGGAGATGGGTCAAAAATATTGAAGCCCAACTGGGGATGAGCCAAAAATATGGAAGCTCAACTGGGGGTGGGCCAAAAAATATGAAAAATTAGCTGGGGGTGGGCTAGAAATAATGAAGTTCAGCTTGGGGCGAACTAGAAATAATAACGATTCGAACACCATTGAAAAAGAGAATGAAGTAAGCCAAAACTCTTCTGGAAACCTGCATCCTAAGGAAATCTATAGATTAATATCATGAATATCGGGCACATTAACAGGTATTCTGTTAGGCCACTGTAAACTAAAAAGGCATTACAGTAAGTTTGGAATAAGCATATTATAAAGCAAATTGTAAATTCTGGATGGTGTAAATCAAGGGAGTATATAAAATTGAAGAGAAATTGCATATTTTGCACTTTAGGATTTGACGATCCAGAAAAGCCAGATCTATGCAAAGGTTGATTATTCGACAGCAGACCTTAGAAAATATATTTCCCGAAAATATCCCGGTTTTACGTTGTTCAATTGCTCACAATAAATCTTACCAAATACTAATACCTATTCGTGTGAATCTATGCGATATATTTTCATCTCCTTATCTACCTTTTACCATATACTATCCGCATTACATTACACATATACATAGAATAAAGATCAATTCCCGAAGAAGTGGAAGTAAATCCTTTACGCTTAGGGTTGTTGATATCTCCGGATTTTCCTCCGGAGTACATAAGTACAAGACTTCCGGCAGTATCCGACGCCATTCTTCTCTCCTAGTGCCTGTGTACCGTACAAGACTAGTCTCTCTTTAAATAATTCGCCCCGAGAATCGAAGCCGGGAATTATTCATGAATCCCTTTCGGTTTCAGTTTCAGCGCTCGGCTCCCCGACTTCGCTACTCTTCCGGTAATTCGCTACCGCCTTCGGAATTGTAGTGCACGGATGTCTTATGCATTATTAAAGCATTAATTATTATCGATTGCTACGCGTCGTGTTAAGATTCTATTGTCTGCGAACGTCTTGCGAAAGGATGAAATATTCACGAGGTCGAACAGGGGAGGTGGGGAGTTATTTATGAATATACAGGGTGTTGCTAAAGTGCTTGCAGATATTCACGTCAAGAATACGTCAGAGTGAAATAAGTAAAAAAGTTCCTATGGACCAGGGCGGTAAAATGAATAGTTTGCGAGATATAGGCTGTTAAAAACGATATTTGACAGATGTGTGCCATATTTTTTTTTAATAACTTTAAATAACAAACGGTAATTGAAATTCAAACAGAATTTTAAATGTAATTCATTTTGAAATAGTCGCTATGTTATATTTTATTTCGTTCAAAATTTACTGGTATTTTTAAAGTTAATAATTAGAGACCGGATTATATGCCAAGTGCATATATTTTATTGTTTACATATCTTTAATTATAGCCTAAATGTAGACGTATTACACTAATTGAAGTTAATTAGCGCTAATTAGTAATTGCATATATTGCATATTTAGGCATTTCTATGCATATTTTTACAAAAATTGCATATATTGCATATTTAAGCTTTTTCTTATCCTTTCTATTAGTAAAAATTCCTAATGTAGAGCGACAACCGACAATTCTTAGAACGACAAATCTTTCACATTGGTTTCTCTAATACTTTTTTCCAAGAACTGCACGTGTTTAATTTCGCCTAATAGCAGAAGGGATGTGGTAAATACGTTTTATTATTATTAATTCCCAAATAAACTATTCATTTATTGAATATCTTTGAGCGAAACAGCATGTAATTGTGTTACGTTTTTAAATACTGTGCGTATATATAATGAGTATAGCGAACAAAATTTCTTTATGAATTAAGCCATATCCTGAACTGGTAAAGGATGGCGACAAAATATTTTGTCAAGCCTGCAGTAAACTGGTAAGTTTAATTTTACTAAAAGCTTTACAATTGTTTTTAAATTCTTTAACTTCTGATATAAAATGACAATTGTTGTTGTAGGTGTCTTTTGAGAGAAAATACCTGATTGATCAACACGCTAAAACTCCATCACATATTGGAAAATGTGAAAAACATGTGTGCAGCAATCTATACCTCAATGTGTAGCATCAACTCAGCGTAGCGAAACTCAGAACAAGAAGAATATAATACGGATCTGTGTAACGCATTAATTTCGTCTAACATATCATTAGCAAGATTAAACAATGTTAATTTGAAATCATTTCTGCAAAAGTATTGCAAACATAATATACCTGACGAAAGTACCTTACGAAAAAATTATGTCACATTTTGTTACCAGCAAACAATAGCAGAAATTCAACAATTGGTAGGAAATAATTTTATTTATATCATGGTAGATGAAAGCACGGATAAGTGTGGCCGTTATATTGCTCATTTCTTAATAGGAATCCTTCATAAAGATATTGTAGGTAAATCATATTTAATTTATTGTAAAGAACTTCAAAAGCAAATAATGTGACAATTGCCCAATTCGTTCAAGAAGGTTTATCAAATTTCTTTTTACCTGGAAGTATACCTTGTGAAAAAATTTTACTAATGTTGTCCGATGCTGCACCATACATGATAAAAGCCGCGCAAAATTTAAAATTTTTTTATAGTAACATTATTCATACCACTTGTTTAGCTCATGGGTTCAATCGTGTAGCCGAAAACATCAGGAATCAATTCCCTTTGATTAATGATTTAATTAGCAATGTGAAAAAAAGTATTTTTAAAAGCACCTTTACGAATCCAATTTTATAAGGAGCGACTTCCCGGTGTTAAGTTGCCTCCTGAACCGATTATTACGAGATGGGGTACATGGTTAGAGGCTGCAATGTTTTTCGCCGATAATTTTGAAGGAATAAAAAATGTTATTCTTAAAAATCACTGCTGACTGCATTGCTCTAGAAAACTGTAAAAAGATAGTAACATCAACAGAATTGCCTACAAACCTTTTGTATAATAAGTCAAATTATAGTTTGTTTCAGTTCCATTCGTAAACTAGAAACGCAAGGGATGTCGCTCTCTGAATCAGTCGAAATAGTAGACAAATTTGATATGTTATGTAAGAAGGTTAAGGGTACAACAGGTAATTCTATATATGATAAATTTAAAAAAGTGATAAATAACAATGCGGGGTATTTGAAATTGAAGAAAGTTAAGAAAATTTTGGAAGGTGAAACAGTAAACGATTTCGACTTTAATTTTAGTTTGTAGAATGTATTGCAAAGTTAAAAAATGCACCAATTACGTCTGTGGATGTTGAAAGAAGCTTTTCTATTTCGAAACACATGTATTCTGATAGAAGACAAAACTTTCTTTTACACAATGAAATTGAAAAACATTTAATTATAAATTGTTTTAGAAATATGTTGTGAAAAAATTTTGTGCAATAAAGTTAATGTTTAAATTTCTGCTCTTATTTATTTTATGTAAAAATTTTGCATATTGTCGTAATTTTTTGCATATATGCCCCCTGTTTATGCATATTTTCTCAAAAATCGATGCAAATATATGCGCATATATTCTAGTTTTTCTTTGCATATAATCCGGTCTCTAATAATGAGTATTTAAGAAAATAAAATTGAAGCCCGCATATTATAGAAAAATAATAATCGTACAAAGATTTATAAAAAAATTTTTGGCCATCTGTGTTACCGTTTATAAGTTACAGAGGAATTCTTTCACAATGTAATACTCTGTATATGTACGAAAGATCTTCCATAGTTGAGGTAGGTTATACACACTCAACTTCTTAAATAATTTTACGTTAACCCTGAAACTCCACGTCGCCAACTCGATTCTGACATTCCGCCGCTTAAAAGCCGGATATTTTTGGTGCCGCTGTTAATAGCTCAAGCCCCACAGTGCAGATATTCGACCATTACTGAAGGGTTTTATGTTCCCGCTTACCGGATATTGCAAGGAGACGCTGAGAATAGGTCGGGAAAGCGGTAAATATATTTAGACGTAGACCAATAATAAACGTTTAGAGTACAGAAATTCTAACTAGATAGGGGCTTTTTGCAGCGTCCGCAAATGATACCGCCCAAATTTCTCTACCGTGTTTTGCGGTACTGTCCTGTGCGCAAACCCAAAGTACATAAGTAGTTTTGTACCATCAAATCGCCTTCCGGGGAGCATAATCGGCTTACAGTATCGAGGGCATAGGCTCATCTTTTTTATCGCTAACGGTTTTAGGGGTCTGCAGCGGTTTCCCCAATATCCATTAAAGGAGTTTAACAATGGGCTATCCAGGAAGGGGATTATTTCAAACTAGATCCGAAAGATTGCTATTATATTATAGAATGTTTTATGTATGGGAGACAGCTAGTTTAAAATCGACTTTACACCCAGTTTTATTTTTCAACCTATGTGTTGTATCAGCAGTAAAGCATTGATGATGTACTAAACTTCCAGCTTGCGGTTCGTCGAAGTAGATATAA
Source organism: Protaetia brevitarsis (assembly GCA_004143645.1). Classification (NCBI taxonomy): domain Eukaryota; kingdom Metazoa; phylum Arthropoda; class Insecta; order Coleoptera; family Scarabaeidae; genus Protaetia; species Protaetia brevitarsis. The sequence continues at coordinate 11,158 of RXPK01002874.1, read as the reverse complement.
TGGCGTTTAGGTCTTATACGTGTCGCGAAAAATAAAGATATAAAAGAATCTTTATCAGTCGCTAGGTTTCGCTAAGAATCTAGCACCTCGGATTTATAGCTAGAGCAGACGCCCTTATCTTCGTATTCTTTTATTCGTGTTGCACTAAAACGTTAGTTATATCTGAAATATAATTCTGGGTGTGGAAGATCAATGCGGATACAATATTCAGTGGATTCACAGGTGTATAATACTAGCGTTTTCACTTCTTTTAACTAAATGAGAATCGTTTTAAATTATTTATTAAAATAGTAATAACAATTAACACAAAAACTAGAAAATTATGATATTAATTTTACAAGATAAATACTCAAGCTCTTAGAATAAATAAAATGCTTGAATTGTGTCAATGATAAATACACATTTCCTGAATAGAATAAAAACATGCAATAAAATTTAATGACGAAATTGCTTAATATAAGGGAATTATCAAAGGAAATCAAAAAGATAAGAATTTTTTAATATAAACTACAATATAACTTCATAATTGAGATTAAAAATATGCATAAATATACAAACACATTTACAATAGATTTTAAAATCTATCAACTTTTCTTTTAAATCCACCCAAAAATAAGTTAATTTTATTTTAATTTAAAAATACCGTTAATATTGTTTAAATTCTACAAATCCGTTAAAGAAAATGTAGATTTACATGTCAAATTTCACTTTTGACGTGGTATATTTAAAAATTAAATCCTTTATCATTTTCATTTAAATAAACTTTTTTCTAGTTTTATCGAGAACTATTCGTGATAAAAGGATATACCATGATTTATGATACATCCTGTATATTCTAACTAAATAGTAGTTACTCATCACTACCTGTTTTGTTTTCTTTGTAAGTACATATTCTAGTATAATAATTTATTAATCTTGCCCATACCTAACTGTACATTATACATAAATAGCCCTGAGGATGATATTAAACATAAATATATTATCTGTAAGTAAAATTTATTTTTCAATTTTTTCTTATTCTAATTCTAACATTTGTAATTATCTAACTTAACTTTATACATCCATTATTTAATTTTATCTGTATGGTTCACTTTGTATTTGTGGTTTTGTTGGCTTCCAGCTAGCCCGATGAAGGGAATCTATTCCCGAAACTAGTGGCTATAATATTAAATAAATCTGAGATTGTGAGTGGGGATCAATCTTGTAGTTTTATTTTATAAATATTAAAAGTTTGGATTAGATTATAAGAAATTTTGTTATTTTTTTTTACCGTAGTAGCTGTCCTATGAACATTGACGAGAATATTATTCACACAGTCACTAAACATTTTTAACTATATACATACAGGGTGTTTTGAAACATCGTTTAAAGATTTTAAGGGCATGTAGTACGATCGAAAATAAAGTTAAAAGTCATAATAAACATATGTCCACAAATTAACTGTTTACGAGATAACAGCGATTTTATCGCAATTGCAGAATAAGTTTGCTTTAGCGGTTTTTATTGCATTTTAACATAAAATGGATTATAACTGAAGAAGATGTTCAAAATGACGTCCTTCCATTTCAACACAGGATCTACATCTGCTTTCAAAGGAAGCGCGCACTCTTTCAAAAAACAAGGGTTTTTCTCGTATTATCTGGCAACAGTGTTCTATTCGTTGGCGCAACTCTGGAAGATCGTTTACCGGTGTTGCGTACACTAAACTTTTCAAATAACCCCAGATACTAAAGTCCAACGGGTTTAGATCGGAGACTTGGAGGCCAAGCAATGGGACCTGCTCGCCTATCCATCTCCCAGGAAATTCATTGTTAAGATGTTCCCTAACAGCACGCGTAAAGTGCGGTGGAGCTCCATCTTGCATAAACCAGAGGTTCAGTCTTAGATTTATAGGTAAATCTTCCAAAAGTTCAGGTAAAGTATTTTCCAAGAACTCGAGGTATGCAGAACCTGTTAAGCGTTGTGGCGAAACAATCGGTCCTAACAACCGTTCCCCTATCATGCTAACCAGATGTTTAGAGAGAAACGTTGCTGGTGCCTGGCTTCAACGGTAGCATGGGGATTCTCGTCCCACAAACGTGATTGTTGTGGAAATTAATATTCCATTTTTAGTAAAACCAGCTTCATCAGTGAAAAGGATGTTATCAGCGAAATCTGCCGATCAGCAGCTGTTCGCAAAAAACCACTCACAGAAAACCCTCTCGCTGATAATCCGGAGCAGTAAGGGTTGTACCCGTTGGATATGGTAGGGACATAGGAGTTGCTCATGAAGAGTTCTCCAAACAAGATTGCTGCTTACACCCACTTGAGTTGAAATTCTTCTAACACGGGATTTTCATCAATAATATTCAAAATTCAATCTTCTATCTGTGGAGTATATGCTATTCTTTGCCGTCCAGTATCAGAAGACCGCTTTTCAAACGAACCAGTTTCTCTTAGTCGTTGAAACACCGTCTGAAACATCACATGCGAAGGCAGTTGGCGATCATCAGGAAACGTTTCAGCATAGAAGCGACGTGCTTGTAAAGAATTTCCATTAGTACAACCGTACATGAACACCATATCGCTCATTTCAGCATTAGAATACGCAACCATTGTAATTGTTACAAATTGCACAAAACGTCAAATTAAACTGTCATAAAACAATAGCTGATAAGTACCCGTTTACTGGGATATGTTATATCCATGTACGACTAGGAACACTCGCTGTTATCTCCTAAACGGTTGATTTTTGAACATATGTTTATTATAACTTTTAACCTTATTTTCGATCGTACTACATGGCCTTAAAATCTTTAACGATGTTTCAAAACACCTTGTATATACAAGCGTCAAAAAGCCTCATTCATCATCCCATGTTCAAATTAACAATACCGAAATAGAATTCCTTCTACAGTCATATATCCTTTTATATCCTTTCGTCTCTCCTTGATAGTCCAAAAGAAAGAAAAACACTTCCATAATAAATCCTTCTATAAATTGATTTGGAAAAATCGCTCATATCCCAACATGCGATTCGCACAAAGGGCTCCGGAGATATTGATATATTCCGGGCATTCCGGTAGAGCGTTCCTCACGATTCTGGAGGAGATATATATCCTTTGTCCTGGCCGGCTTGGTTCTAGCGATAAGACGCCTACAACCTTACCTTTCTCCTTGGATAATAATGCCGACAAGGAGACCGGATATAAGAACCTGTATAGAGACGTTGAAGAAGGTTTTTTTTTCCTTATTTTGTTGAAAGCAGTCCATTTTTCTGACTCGAATGAGCCATTATTTATATGTGTATGTTATAGGATCGAAATCACATATTTATAAAGGAAGATGTAGATAAAAAAACGGAGTTATCTATAGGCAAAATGTTGCAGCTACGTCTAACGATGTCAAATAGAATGACATAAGCAGAGAGTATCTACAGTTGTGGCCTGTTTTGAGCATAAAACTGCTTTGTTAACATTCAGTTCAATGTAAAATAATAATGTTATCGCTAAGCCGATGTATTTCAACTGTATGTTACGTGTTCATAGGTCGAGTAGTCTAACGATTACAAATTGAGTGATATAAGCAAAGAGTATCTACACTGTAAAAAAAGTTGCAGTAAAATTACATGTAAAATCGTTGGTAACAAAGTTGCCTACAATTTTACAGGTAAATTTGCTCATAAGGTAAAATTTCTACCATCTAGTAAATTTCACTGATGCTGACGTGTTTTTCAAAGATTGTACTGTAAAATTCGTATGTAATATTTATATGAACCCTATATTTATCGAACACTGAAGTAATTTTCATATGTATGTTTATAAAGAGAGCAAGCAACTTACCTAATTCTTTTATAGCACCTAATAGGTCATACTGATCGCTCAACAGGGATCAAGAAAGAACACGCTTACGCGAAACCTACGATTGTTTGTGACGTACATGATTCATTGAGCCAATAATAAGTCGACAAACGAATAGAATTACCTACGCCACAGATAAAATAATCCAATAACCAATCACATTGCGCGTATGAATTTCGTATTTTCCATGATATCTATAGTTTTACCCGAAAATTCAAGTAAAAACAAATAAATATAAAAGATCCTCATATTTTCACAGCAAAATTAATAGTTCACTAGTAAAATTACTTTTAAAGTGCACTAAATACCCCAAAAAAAATGTCAATTTTACACTTTTAAGTAAATTTTGAGAGTAAATACAAAATTGTACATGTTTTTTTCCTGTATTTTTCTTTTGAATTTTTGTTACATCTTAAACTTACATGAAAAAGCTATAAATTTTACCGAAATTTCTTTTTCCATGTTAAATATCCTAGAAAAAAACATGTAAAACAAAATTTACATGATTTATTGTGGTAAATTCACAACGTTATTACAAGTAATATTCCTGATTTACCATGGCAAAATTATTGTAATTTTTTTACAGTGTAGATGAGAGAACTCAATTTGTAAGTGTCAAACATAAAACCGAAACCCGTATGAATAACATTAATTCATCTGATTTACCTGTTGAAAGGGGGGGTTCCCTAGGGAAGCATTTTGGGCCCTTCGCTGTTTATTATTTTTGTTAACGATACAATCAACTTTGTTTCTAATTTCCGCATAGTAATGTATGCTGATGATACCAGTGCAGTGGTATCTGGTGATATAATATTACTGAGAGTGAAAATAAAGCAATGCACGGTTGTGGTGTAATTTGGGCATGAAACTGCTTTGTAAACATTCAGTTCGATGTAAAATAATAATGTTATCGCTAAGCCGATGTATTTCAATTGTACGTGTTCACAGGTCGACTAGTCTAACGATTACAAATTGAGTGATATAAGCAAAGAGTATCTACGGTTATGGCGTGGTCTGGGCATAAAACTACTTTGTTAACATTCAATTCGATCTAAAATAATAATTTTATCACTACGGCGATGTATTTAAACTGTACGTGTTCATAGGTCGAGTAGTCTCACGATTACAAATTGAGTGATATAAGCAAATGGTATCTACGGTTGTGGCGTGTTTTGGGTATGTTTCAGCTTTGTTAACATTTAACAAGAAAAATACACGACGTCATAACTTTCTCAAGGTCATTGCAAAAACGATACTACTGTCATTAAAAAAAAAAAAAAAACAGCATTAATTTAAATGTTTTATGATTTTTTGTCTCCAAAAACATTAATTACGTGGTTATACTTTTGGGACGCGCTGTATATTTGAATATTAGATAAAAGAGACGTAATATCGACATACTAAATACACACGCAACTTATTGATAACATTAGATAGATAACTTCGAGCCATAAAAACAAACAAGTTATTTTTTAAACTATTCCACACGTACGTGGAGCTGTGTATTTACACTTGAATATGCGTAACAAAACATACCTGTTGTGTACGTGACTCGATAAAATGCATTACTGCGTTTCACTCCAGCATGTTATCAGAACCTACTTCGATAACGCATCGCCTTTATTGTCAGACGATACTTTAACTAGCACACATTCTATACAGCAATGCTAATAGATGATTACCCTAGCAAAACTTGAGCTATGCATATTATTCGGGTTAACTTAAACGTGCCGTCAGCCCCAATTTCCTTTGCAAATATTCTCGCAAATAGCGTGGGAATTTGACTATATTGAATATATTGATTAAAGCGTTACATTGTATTGCAGTCAAAGTAATTTTAATTTAAGTATGGATCGTTAAATTTTGCAACTTCTAGCCTGTTTTTTCTATTACTGCTTAGTCACTGGGCTTACTTCTATATTATTTATATCCGCCTGGCTGGTTACAGTGATCGATCCCGCTGTCAATACCCGCTGGAAAATAAAGAGATTGCTGGTTGACCGTCATTTATTTCACGATAGGCGCCTCGCCCGACTCTGAATTTCCTCGGGCCAAATACAGTGTTGACAACTGAATGGATAGTGTGATCGCTCTATCCAAGCATTGATTGGTGATCCCCAGAGGGGAATAATGCAATCGCCGAGGTGTATCAGAAATATGCGTGGGTGTATCTATCTGGACACTTTTTATGAACAGGGTATCGATTTAGATGACATCATTTTTAGATAAAACGATTTCTATTACGAATATAAGCAAAATTAGCACCAGCGAGGGCTGTCGAAGTGAGTCACAGTCTAATAATTTAGCCATTATATTAATTATTCATAAGCTCTGATCTGGTTCAGGAGATATTATGGTTGTTTCTTAATATAGTATATGTATATAGAGTCTTTCGAAAAGTTCATTTCATTTATATCGAGGAATATGAGCCATATTTACTTGTTTCGCATCAACAAACTGAACCACCCTCAGTCTGATTCTCGTGAATGTTAAACGACACTCATCATCTGCTTTTTGTTGCGAACATAAGGCACATACACTTGCATCGGATTTTAAAATGAGTCATAGCAATTTGTTTCTCTTTCATAAAATGGCTACACGTCTGCTTAGTTGCTTTATGTACCATACTCACTCAATGTTATCAAAATGTATTTTTTTTTAACTGATTCGAGTGTATGGCTCATTCTATTAGCGATAATAATACAGATATGACTCATTTCTTTTTAAACTGAAAATTGAAACTGAACGTGGCTCATTTTCATAAATATCAGGCGGGTGTGGCTCGTTTTCTAATTGAAGTCAGTCGAAACTCTTTCTTTTTTTAAAGTGAAGTCATATTAACGTGGCTTACTTTGATTCAAATCTATGAGTCAGAGTAATTTGTTTCTCTTTCATAAAATGGCTCACGTCTGCTTAGTTGCTTTATGTACCGTACTCACTCAATGTTATCAAAATGTTATTTTTTTAACTAATTCGAGTGTATGGCTCATTCTATTAGCGATAATAATACAGATATGGATCATTTTTAAACTGAAAATTGAAACTAAATGTGACTCATTTTTATAAATATCATGCGGGTGTGGTCCGTTTCTAATTGAAGTCAGTCGAAAGGTCTTTTTTTTTTAAGTGAAGTCATATTAACGTGGCTCACTTTGGTTCAAATCCAGCGCATGTTTTTTTTTTATTATTGAAAACAGGTAGATGCAGTGCCATTTTTGTAAATGCAGTCAAGTATAATTAATATTTTTTATTTCATTTTATCAATAATAATTTAGTGCATATGGCTCATCTTTTAAATAAACCCAAATGGAAGCGGTTTATTCTTTAACCAATTTCAAATGGACATATTGATGATTCATTTCTTAATGGAAATAATTTCCTTTACATGTAAGCAAATAAACGATTATTTTTTATTGGTATAAATAAAATAGGCGTGGCTCACTTTAACTGAAATCAAGAGGATGTAGATTAGCTTTTTTTTTTAAATTAGAGTCAGATAGATTAGCCGCTTATTTTCAAATGTAGCCAAACGAATATAACTTATTTTATAGTCATGTAATGAGTGTGTCAATTTTTAAGCGATCTGCTTGGCTTCATGTTGCTAGTTGCTTAATCGAAGTTGAACTAACGTGGTTCACTTTTTAATAGCATTGATGTGGTGGTAGATGGTTTACTGGTGAAATAAATGTGATTAACTTTCTAAAGAAACTAAAGTTTTATTATTTTTTTTTATCTTCAAGTCAAAGTGAAAGTGACTCAGTTTTTAAATGTAAATAAACGGGTGTGGCTCATATTTTAAAGTAAATTAAATGAGGATGACTCAGTGTTTACTTCAAGCCAAAAAAAAAACTAGTTGCCTAACCGAAGTTGAACTAATGTGACTCACCTTTTTAATATCATTGAAGCGGTGGTAGATGGTTTAATGACGAAATCAATGTGACTAACTATTTAATGAAACTAAAGTTTTATTATTTTTTTTATCGTCAAGTCAAAGTGGAAGTGACTCAGTTTTTAAATGTAAATAAACGGGTGTGGCTCAGTTTTTAAATGAAATTAAATAAGGATGGCTCAGTGTTTAATTCAATCCAAATAAATGCTTTTCGTTTTTTAATTAGAATTAGGTGAATGTGGGGATTTGAAAGGTAATTAAACAAGCGTGGCTCACTTTTTAAATCATGTTAAATGGGTGCGGTTCAATTTTTAATTGATGTTAACTGGATGTGGCGCTTTTTTCCAATTAAGATATTGAGTCATTTTTTTGCATCGAATGGTAGAAGGATTTCCGTGTGGTTTAATTAAAAATTAAAGGCAATTAAACGGGCGTGGCTCAAATTTTAAATCAATTTAAATGAACATGGCTCACTTTTCAAATTATGTTAGATGGGTGTGGTTCACTTTTTAATTGATGTTAATTGTATGTGCTACTTGTTTCCAAATCAATATTTTGCAGTTATTTCTTTGCATCGAACTATGGAAGGATTTATATGTGATGGCAGTCAGGGTGTGACATCAATCAAGATATTTTGCCCGTCATTACGCGGTTTGACATCGATTTTTACAATAGCAACACGCACCTATCCCTTGTACAGATGTCTCATTACGATTCTATACACGGAACTATTTCAATACGTTCCATATTTCTCCGCACAATCACACAAATGTACTACGTATGTATGTAGACCGTGGCAACAGCTCCGGTACAATAATTACAATAACCCACGTCGATTGCGGAACGAGCAATTAGTTCCGATATAAAAACGAGCGGATCGTGAGAATAAATACTAATTACCCATCGGACGACCATACGCGACCGGTGAACTATAATTTATTCGCATTCCACTCAGCGCGAGTGGTAGTCCAACGTTCAAAGCAACGTCACCGACAACACGATGAACGAAGCTGGCGATTTCCGCTTAAGGATTTCCGAGAATTAAAATCTGCGTCGATCGATTTGAGAGCCGCCCCACTGACGGGTAAAAACTCTTTTTGCGCTTATTAATCGCCGTCAACTTTGAACTTTCCCACATCGCGTTATTAAAGCCGTTCGCGTTCGTACCGAAGCAACCGAGCGATTCGGAGGGGGAAAAATACCCCGCAGGACGGTAGTTTTAAAGTCAACGGTGGGCGAGGTTCTTCTTCTTCTGGGGATGTTCTCGTATGAGCTAAAGTAGCTTCCGCTGTTTGCGATTAGAATTTCCGGTTGTGCGAAGTGCGGTACGATGTGGAATATGAATTCTTATTTGCTTAATACTTTTTCGCCGAGTCGCGCGAGTCTTGTTGGGTAGTCGGATGATAAAGTTTCGAAGTAAGGATTTTTTTTTATTACTATTCTTGGCTACTTGCTAAGATTTGCTTGAAACATATTGCTTCAATCTTTTACGTGTACTGAGGAACGAATGATAATTTTTCTGGCAGAGATTGAGGTATAGGCGTGGCTCATTCTGAAAAAAATCGAAAATAAATGAACCATTAGGGACTTCTTATTATTGGCATTCAAGTGAACGTGGCTCACTTTCCCCCTAACTACATAGCATAATAATAATTCGAAAATGAGCTACCCCCATTTTATTTTCATTCGTTTCAACTTTATAAAGAAATCAACCCCTTTGAGGAAAGAAACCACACGATAGTAGTAGGAATTAGCAATGACCATGTCAGTCAATTTGTATTAAAAGCAAGTCAGCGATATAAAAATTACCCACATCGTTCCACTAATTGTAAGAAACAGAACCAAGTCAATTTAAGCCTAATCGAGCATGTGAGTCATGTGAGCCATAGATTTTAATTTAGAAGAGAAGTTAAACGCACTTGATTAACTCTAAAACAAGGGAAGGCATCTACTTGACCTGGCTTTAAGATTCTTAAAGTTTATTAAAAAAAAAAATGAGCCACATCCATTTTATTTTCATCAAGAAAGTTAACCACATCCCTTAAACTTCATATAGAAAATGAACTACATCCATTCCATCTCCATTAAGAAAAGAAACCACATCGATTAGGTCTCGTTAAGCAGATGAGCCATGTCTGGTCAATTTTTATTTAAAAGGCAAGTCAAGCCCATCACTAAAAATTATCCACATCGTTCCACTAAGAAACAGAACCAAGTCAATTTAGGCCTAATCAAGCATGAGAGCCATGTGAGCTATTGATTTTAATTTAGAAGACTAGTTACACGCACGTGATACTTAAAACAGGGAAGAAGCAACATGCCTGCTTCAAGACTCTGAAAGTCTATTAAAAAATCAGCCACATCCATTTTATTTTCATTCGTTTCAACTTCATAAAGAAATCAACTACATCTACGTCAACCCCCTTGAGGAAAGAAACCACATCGATTTAGGTCTCATTAGGCAGATGAGCATGTCTAGTCAATTTTTTTTAAAGGAAGTCAGCATCATAAAAATTATCACATGTTCCATCAGAAACAGAACCAAGTCAATTTAAGCCTAATCAAGCATGTGAGCCATGTGATCCATTGATTTTAATTTAGAAGACAAGTTAAACGCACTTGATTAACTCTAAAATAAGAGAAGGCATTACTTGACCTTGCTTTAAGACTCTTAAAGTTTATTAAAAAAAAATGAGACATCCATTTATTTTCATCACGAAGTAACCCATCTTAAACTCATATAGAATGAACTAATATCTACTTAACCGCATTGAGGAAGAAACAATGGATTTGGTTCATTAAGCAGATGAGCCATGTCTAGTCAATTTTCATTTAAAAGGCAAGTCAAGCCCATCACTAAAAATTATCCACATCGTTCCACTCAGAAACAGAACCAAATCAAATTAAGCCTAATCAAGCATGTGAGCCATGTGAGCCATTGATTTTAATTTAGAAGACAAGTTAAACGCACGTGATTAACTTAAAGCAAGGGAAGAGCATCTACTTGATCTTGCTTAAAGACTCTTAAAGTCTATTAAAAAAAAATGAGCCACACCCATTTTATTTTCATCAAGAAAGTTAACCACATCTCTTAAACTTCCTACAGAAAATGAACTACATCCACTCCATCTCCACTAAGAAAAGAAACCACCTGATTAAAGTGTATAGCAGATGGCCATGTGAAGTCAATTTTTCATTTAAAGGCCGTCAAGTCAACTAAAAAAGAATCCACGTCCTTCCATTAAAAATGTGAGCATGTCCAATTAATTTTAATTTAGAAGACAATTTAAACGCACTTGATTAACTTTAAAACAACGGAAGAGCATCTACTTGACCTTGCTTTAAGACTCTTAAAGTCTATTAAAAAAAAATGAGCCACATCCATTTTATTTTCATCAAGAAAGTTAACCAATCTTAAACTTTATACAGA
>RXPK01002873.1:0-33183 GCA_004143645.1 Protaetia brevitarsis | reverse complement strand
CTAACCAAGCAAGATTTAATGATTCGTGTGACGAGAAACATTTTTATTGAATTAGGACCCAATTGAAGTTGAGGAAAAAAGTATAAGTATTCTTCATATTAAAACCTTTACAATTTTGAAAATACTTTAATATATCAATTGTGACCGCGGCAAACTTCTTTGTTTGTCCCTTCCTTCCTTGACGCCGCTTGTAATAATAAAATATACTTGGACGTTAAACGGAATTATATTGAGCAATTTTTTGATGCTTCTATTTCATTGTTCAAGTTTATGCTGCTTGCAAATTGCATTTGTTAAGTATGCATGTATCTAAATATTCTTCATATTAAAACCTTTACAATTTTGAAAATACTTACAATTGATATATTACAATTGTGGCCGCGGCAAACTTCTTTGTTTGTCCCTTCCTTCCTTGACGCCGCTTGCATCACGTTAAATGCGTTACAAATTCTTCATGTTTTAAGTACCTATATGTTTACATAAATAGAATGAAATCAAACCAATTTAAAATAAAATACATTATAGGCGTCCCATTAAAGTGTCAAAGTCGTTGAATTTTACTTCAAACTCTTCCTGTAAATCGTAACTCCGGTAGACTTTAATGACGTCACATCAAATTTCACTTTGACGTTAAAAATAGTTGCTACAACAAATTTTATTATCAAAGTCGGTCAAAGTTATAGAACGTAAGCATTGCTGCCGGCACAAATTATTTTGTAAAAAATTAATTTAATTAATTAAGATAGAAGAGATTAAGTCTATCTGTGTCTATAATTAATACAAATAACATTTCGTTGCTCAACAAGTTCTTCTGTCGGGAGTAAACAAAGCATGCGAGCTCTTAACCTTTAACCTCAAACACAAAAATAAATAAGCGTTAATAAGCTAGTACGTTGAGGCTTCTCAATTATCTCTTTAAATCTTTGGCTATCAAAGTTAAACTTTGTGATGTTACTTTGGTAATAAAGTTTGGGCATATCTGAAAAAAACTTTGATACGCTTTGAAAGTGTCATACAAGCTTTACACTAGTATTTTAATACCATTATATTGCACACTGGTCGATCGACATAAAGGTACAGACTATTTCAAAATGAATTACATCATTCCGCTTGAAATGGGGGTATAAATTAAATAGTATATAGGTTGTCCACCTGTAACTGTCAAAATTTATCGTCAGGCGATGTGTGATGAAATTAATAACAAATACAATACAATTGGATTATTAATTTATAAGATATTAACTTTAAAGATGGGATATTAATCAAACAACTAAGGTAAATAACATATTTCAAGAAATTTTATTTAGTTATAATTAACAACAAGTGCTCAAAATGGCCACCATTCCGTTGAATGCATAATGCAATACGACGTTTCATATTGTCAAAAATATTCTGCAATATATTTGGTATTATGTCATTACATTTATTTGTATACATCAGGGCGTGACGTGTTTTTCTCGTGTACTTAAATGAGTTGTGTGCAGATTCATCTGATGCTACGTTTTCTGACGAGTTCTGACGTGTTGTATCGTGTCAAATACCGACCTATCCAGATTTGCGTCAGACAGTGTCACAAACGTCAGAATCGTTCAAAACGCTTTTCGGTCGCAAAGTACGAGCTCTTCGACGAAATTAGAAAAAAAAAATTGACGAAATTTTGCTAATTGAAAACGTGAGAAATTATGAATGTTTATTTAACATACTGAGATTTATTTTTCCCTTTACGGAGCGTCATTTTTATACTTTGACCCACTGCCTACAGGCTGTAATTTTTAAGTAGAAAACTTTAACTGCAAAGTTTAGATTTTGTCCTATTATCTCTTTTTACAAATTTCAAGATTGATATTATCTCATAACTTGGAAGACAAATGAATTACAACTCTGCATTTTTTGCACTCGGTATATTGTTGGATAGACACAGAGATTCAAAATGATTGTCAATCCGCTCCTATAGATAATAACAGGGTGTAGGTATATTGCCGCGTGTTTGTAACGAAAGGTTTGAACTAGTCAGTGATTGGAACACAAGAAAGTAAACGGATCGGTCATAAAAAGGAAAAAACGTAACCTATATTTGAACTCGCATATATATTAAACGCTATGGTTGGTGTTTTGCTTGTAAAATTGAAATGCTAATAATTTTACTTACTAAAATTATGATTTTACAATCATACAACTGGTGTTTAACTAATTTATTATTACTTAATTATAACATACAATTAGTATAATTATTAAGTGTACAAAACTGCCATCTCTCAGTTCTTCTCATGGTTGCATGCGGTTCCCATAGATCCTATTTTTTAGATAGCCAAACATGAAGTTAAGTCTAATGGGTGTTAGATCAGTGATCTTTTGTGGCCATCTTTTGTGCTCTAACTACCCTGTTTAGCAAAAAACTGTTGATGATATTGGCAGGTTTGTCGCAGCAGCTATTGCTGGAGCCATTATCGTGCTGAAATAACCTGCTGCAAGCCCTCCATTTTCTTGTAACGCTGCCAATAAACAATATCCAAACATCTGTTGGTAACGTGCGGCTGTTGCATTTTCCGTCGAAGAAAATTGGCCCCTATTATTCGTTGCCTGCGACATAAGCTAAACCAAACTCCAACTTTTATGCGGATGCAATGGCCCGCTTTCACGAAATCTCGTGTGGATTTCTCCTGCAGACCAGACACGAGTTTTAGTTTTGTGAATTGAATATAGCCTGTTAGATAAAATTCTACTTCTCCGGAAAATGATTTGTTAGCAAGTCATCGTCCCTTAAATTGTTATTAAACCAATGCAATATTCCAATCGCCTACAGATCTAAGGTAATAATTCTGTACCGTAGAACTTTATAGGGATGGAAAATGTAACTTTCTTTGACAGCTCGTTGCGCTGAAGTGTATGATAAGCTATAAAATATAAAATGTATAAACTATTTCACTTAATGTTAATATTTTTTTTCCTGTTTGTTGAGCTATTTACCAGGATAATTCCTAATTTCTTACAGTATTCAGAATACTATTGTTGGTTGATATTTAGATGTAAATATAGAACGGTTTGTAAAAAAAATTATAAGATCGATCGAATCGAAAGATACTACAACACGAACGCCAATGTCGCTAAATGTCAAGAAAATTCATTTAATGTATGAAATTTTTATGTAGCTAACTTCGCTCATTAAATTGGTAATAAGTATAGATAATTTTTTCCGGAAAACAGTTTTTTTATTACGACAATCATTTTGAATCTCATAGTATGTTTACGACATGTCACAAGATAACGCATTGCAACACATCACAACACAACACGTTAGAACAATGTGTTCCCGGCCTTATTATGCAAGTTGCACTAGTTAGTCAGTACTTACTTAGATGTAATTCATTTATAAACAGTTTTGTATTATATTGTGTGTTAGTCGATCAACATAAAGGTACAATATCGGTGCGAAAAGCATTACATTGAATAAACCAGCAAGTTATCTATAGTCGGATTAAATTATGTATACACCACCAGTTAACACAGCCATAATGAACTTAATTTTCATTAATGCAGACTGGGCGAAGTTACAAATAAAAAAGAATACAAAGCACATTTTTGCCACTGAGTGAGAGTAACTGTTCATACATGATCCTGTTATGCTATTTGAATAGAAATTTAACGAAAAAAAATCTTTTCCACAGGATCCCAAAAATCCAAAACGACCGACCAGAGTATGTCTACTAGATTGGCAGCTATGCAAATACGGTTCGCCGGCTCTCGATTTATCCTACTTCATATTCACGTGCACAGACAAGGCTCTTCGAGAGAAACATTACGACAGTATGATCAAACTGTATTACCATTCTCTCTGTCAGCATCTAGTCGACCTAGGCGGCGATCCTGAGCGCCTCTTCCCTTACGAAGCTTTGCAAAGTGAACTGAAACGTGCGTCCATTTTCGGGTTGTACATGAGCATCATGGTGGTACAGTTGATGATGAGTGAAAAGGATGAGATACCGGATTTCGAGAGTGCCCTCGAGGACATGGAATTCATCAATTACAAATCTGTCAATGATGATTTGTACAAACAAAGGCTTAGGGGAATGATAGTGGACTTCAGTCGATTAGGGTATTTTGATTTTAATAAAGTTTAGTTTTAAAGTACAATGAATAGTTTTTTTTTGTAACTAGTTTGAAGTATGACGTACACACTTTATTCATGAAAAGCTAAATATACTTTTCTGCCCCCAAAACCTTGCAGGTATTTTACTTTTAAAAGTAATATTTCTAACTAATATAAGTAATTTTTCGAATGTTTTTTTTTGATCACTGACAAAAAAATTTAATAATCATAAATAAAAATACAATTATCGTAAATAAAAAGATCAGCTGGATAGAAGACAAAAGCACAGATTACTTAGCACTAGTAAAAAAGAGATCCTAAACACCGATATTAATAAGTACTCCCACGTCCGTAACTCTTACTTGACGCTAGCACGCGCCTGCGCGCGTAGCTATCTCGGGGACTATTTCATTACTCCGCCGCATTAGCCAATCAAGAATAGTAAAACAATCACGGAGTGGCAGCAAAACTCAAATAATCATAGTCGTGGCAAGTTGTTACCTATTTAAAAAAAAATACATGAGTTTAATAGCGATCAGCATTGTTGTTACTTCTACTAACCATGTGCTGTAGTTAGATACAGTACCAGTAGTCATATGTAATACGTAATTGACAAATTTGTCAGGTACGCTGTGTAATAGCCGTTAATAAAAGCTCTATTTACAGTAACAACTTGCATTCAGGAAACTGGGTTTAGTTGCAGGTATTAATTAACGAGAATAGTTCCAAGTGAAACTTTATCAATTGTAAATAATTTTTTATCAAGTAAACACTTTACCTAGCCCATCTTTCTCAGTGATGTAATCTGGAGTATTCATAGTAAAATTTTGAAATGCGAGTAACTTTTCCAAGATTTTTTCATGTAGTTTAGAATACTTTACATACTACTATATTTATGAGTGTAATTTTCCATATTAAAAGAAATTTTAAATTTTTCCTAAGAGATATTAATATTTTTCTTGGTAATATTACAATGTCAAAGATTTTTTTTTCTAAACATACAGAAATTTTCCTATAATATTCACGTAAAATACTTGTATTATGGCAACTCATCAATGAGTGGACTTTCAAATAATACCCCACCACATTTACAATGTGAATCATTAACCCTCCCAATTCTACATAAATATGATTTAAAATTACCGTGACCCGTTATTAATTCTACCACCTGATACGACCAATTAACCCTAATTTCCCTAAAACGTGTAACACTGCATTGGTGGAGGTGACGGACCGAATCCAAGATGCATTGACGAATAAAGAAACTTTCTAGAGTTAGAAGGTTGCTTTTAACAACAATCTACACGAATCTATGTAACGATTTGACGTATTATAAATTATCTATGTTATTTACCTACCTTTAATTGTGAAATATATAACACAAGACACATAGAGTACCACTTTACACACCCGCAACAAAATGTTTGACAATTCTCTTTATAACACTAACAAATACCTACTTGATTTTGATGCACTTATTAACAAAACAACGAAATCATTAAAAAAAAAACGTTATGAAATAAATAAAATATAGAAAATATAAAACCGGTGTTCCATCAGTTAAGTTACAACTTAGTTAAAATGGCAGTATTACTAAAAATAATTGCGGGAAATTTAAATTTTACTCACTGTCAAATGAGTCAGAAGAACAGAATTTTCTAGCAACTTGGCCTTCATTTCTTGTCATCTTGAAAACATAAAAATATTTTCTATTCTGTCTCTCGCGATGATTATCTTTTTAATCTTACCACCGTCAAAACGAGATAAATGCATGTCGAAAATAAAATGATTGAGATATCAATAATCTATCATCATTATATCATAATACTTATAATTCATCCAGCTTAATATACTCTGCTCTTATCCGTTTATAGGTGCAAGTGTTACGGTTGTATAGTTTTGTACATTCTTTAACGCTCGTTCTATACCCATTTCATAATGGCTGCAAGTGAAAACCTACTAAATCCCTTGATCAAGAAACGTTTGGAACTGGCCATGCACGCCCGTGATATCCAAAACTGTAATATCACAATAACACCAAGCGCAATTGAGAACCCCAACATCCTAGGACTGATTTGGGACGTCCACATCACCGGCAAAGACGCAAAAAACCATGACGTAGAATACAATTGGATCTTGAAAAGCGCCACATTGACGGAAGTCGTAAGAAAGTACGCCCAAGTCGATAGATTGTTCAAAAAAGAGATCTACCTCTACAGTAAACTCCTACCTCAATTCGACGACCTCAGGAAGGGGAGTTCTTTCGATAGATTCTCGGAAATACCAGCAATGCACATGAACTTCACCGATACTTACCAAGAATCACTGTTATTGGAAAACATGAAAACTCTGGGCTTCAGTCAAATAAATAGTTCAGAGCCCTGCTCACGCGGTCATGCCACCTTAGCTATGAAAGCTTTGGGTAAATTCCACGCCTTATCTTACGCATTTCGCCAGCATTGCCCGGAAGAATATAAGAAATTAACGGAACTCGCGAAGAATCGCTTTAGTGTTAATGCGAACGTGGAATTCCATGCTAAACACCAGAAGATATGCTGCGAACGCGTTTTGGAAACGTTGAAGACCAATAAGGATAGATCCATCGTCACGCTGTTTAAGAAATTCATGGAAAAATCGTTGGACTACCAAACGCAAGCGGTTAAAATGGGTGCCATGGGACCTTACGCGGTGTTGACACACGGAGATGCAATCTTGGATAATATGTTGTTTAAATACGGCGTAAGTTCTTATCACTGGTATAAATCACAGTAATTAATAAATTGATTGATAAACTTTCCATTTCAAATCCTAAAATCCTTCAAATGACAGGCGTAAACAGAAAATATTCAAAATGGCTGTTACACCGCCCCCTATTGATATTTCTATTAATCAATGTTTACATTTCTAGTGTCAGATTTTACAGATTCCTATAATTATTTTAATTCGCTCTGAATTCAAATTATAAATATTATAATTCAAAATTGTAAAAGAAAACTGAAATTACAATATCTATATTTTCAGAATCCCAACAAACCCACTATTCCAACGGAGATCTGTCTGTTGGATTGGCAATTCTGCCGTTTCGGTTCTCCAGCTCTAGACATATCGCAATTTCTCTTTGTAGCCACAGACAAGGAATTCCGAGCTAAATACTATGTAGAGATGCTTCGCACCTATTATTATTCTCTGTGCAGCTATCTGTGCGAACTGCAGTGTGATCCTGAGAAGATTCTGCCGTTCGATATATTGATGCTACAAATGAAACGATTTTCTGTTTACGGATTATGTATGGCCATTACGACCCTCCACGTCGTCATGAATGAGGAGAAAGTTAACAATTTGAGTGGAAACATCAAGGAGGCTGACATTGGGGCGATATTTGAGAAATCTCCAACGAACGGCGCTTATATGACGAGGATTCGGGATTTAGTATTGGATTACCAAGATTATGGTTATTTCGAATTTCTCAATTGATATAAACTAACGTGTAATTGTGCAAATAGTTTGTAATAAATTTAGGATTATAGCAAATTTTAGGCAAATAGGACGTTTTCTTGTTATTCCTTTTTGGAAATTTCATATTAATGAATTAAACAATTAATAAAACAAATATTTAGATGTCATAGTGGTTGTTCATCACGAATTTATAAACATCAATGATTACGTACATTTATTTCACTATTTAAATTATCAAATTCCATTGTTTTTATTGCAATATTTATTCATTAGTTACGATTTTTGATTTCTTCAGCTGCCGATCCTGCCGATATGTAAGTGGCATTCGTATTACAGAGAACTAATAAAAGGCCAGGCAGAGCTACCATAGTTGCGCTATTTAAATAGAGATGGCATACACAGGCACTGTTGGCATTTTTTTTAATTTTTTTTTTTTACAAAATCGATAGATTTCTTTTCTTAATTTCTGCCGATTTGTTAATTATATCCTTAAGTTTCCCACCCCCAGCGGCTTGATCGTGCCGCTCTTATCAGAGATGAAAGGGTACAGAACCTCAGGTTCACACCCTAGTTGAGATGTAGGTTCCATATCCATGTCCTTAAGTTTCCTACAGAAACAATCTGTGAACAACTTACGTAAGAAGATCTCATCAACCTTTTTCATTAAATAATAAACGGAACTTGCCTATCCTCCCATATATAGTTTATAAAGATTTATAATTGGAGAAATTGTTTTAGCTTGGCATCCGTTTAATAGATGGCGAAATAAGCAGCATGTTTTTAAAATACATATAATTACGATTAGCTGCTTTCTATTTATCGTTTGAGGATGGGTTTACTGCAATTTTCACTTTTTCTCATCTCACTTTAGTTACCTTACTTATAAACGTCGTTATATAGCCATAACTTATACACACGAGGTTATATTTGTGAGACAATAAATATTCTACCGTTATGTATAATCCGAAGTAATAGATATTTGCTTCGTATTTGGCATGAAATGTGATTAGTTAGTACTGATTAATGTTTATTAATAATTACTATAGCATACATTTCCAATATGAGCTTGTGGAAAGAAGAAATAAAAAAAAAAATAATATGGTATTCATTATACAAAAACTGTCAACATTGTAATCAATGGCTACTTGCTGAATTTATCTGTATTTACAAACTAAACATACAATGGTATTCAAAAAGATTGTTAATTCTATTTGTATTTCTTCTTCTAAACTAATTATTTGCGAAATGTATAAATGCATAAATCATTTATATTTCCCGCTCTTTTTTATTCGCGTGTGTTGCCTGTCCTGCGATTCGCTAGAATGCGCTTAGAACAATAGATTCGCTCGCTTCAAAATATATTTACGTATGCAGGTTAGTAAAGGAGTGTCAGATAAAGAAATTCAAACGGTAAGGAGAAAAAGCTGGGGCATTTCTTTTCATCTAAAACCGGACATACGTTTTTTCATAAGTTTCAGTGAATTTTTTGTGGCTTTTGTGCGGAGCGCTAGCGGCTAATGTTTTGAGTTTTGACAGCGTGTGTTGTGTTGTGCTTGCACTTTTCTCTATTAATACACTTCCTAAAAACGTCGATCCAACATGGTGGCTATTTGTCATCAAATCATCTCCAACTAATTTCCATAATGGACGTGCGACGATAACCCGCGCTCGAAGCTCGTCTAGAAGAAAAAGCCGTATATGAGAGTTAAAGGCCCGCGTTCAGTTGACATGACTTAAAATTGATAAATCCGTCGTGTGGTGGTTACCCTTAGCAAGAAGATGTGCGATGCATGTTCGGAGTTTCTGCAATTACTCGTTACATGTAAGTGGCCGGTGTAATAATATCGAGTTATTCCATCTTTCAAAAATCGCATTTCATGAAATAAACGTTAAACTTTTCTTTTGTTTCGTACATATGCCGTGGACGTACCCATTGTTTCATTCATATTTCAGTATCGTTTCCATCGTTAAATCCTCGAACTTTTACGTTGTTTCAGATGAGACACAGGTATGCAGGGACAATAACGACCTACCAGTTTTAACGAAACACGATATCGGCGTCGTACTTACCTATTCTCAAACCTGGCCGACGAGGTATTTATAGTTATATCTTTGATTAAACTGAAGCTTACGGGACTGAATGAGATAGTTTCGAAAAGTGCTATATCGGATGTGTTTGATGGTTGTAGTTATGTTGAATCGAAGGGAAATTATGCCAGTCGATATTGGATTTCAAATAAACACTTTCTTGTTAATTTATAGGTTAGGAAATGGCTGTTGGTTGTGGAATATTGTTGATATTTGATATTAAGTAATTTCTTATTACTAGTATTTGTTATATATACCAGAAATAATTGATATTAGTTAGTGTAGTGGCATGATTTAAATGTTTAAAGAATCTAACTGGAAAATCATACCAGAAAAGTGTTCTTGCAAGAGTATAATGTTAATGATTTTTTACTTTTATATTTATTATTACTTAAGTACTGATCTATTATCACATATTTGACGTATTTAAATTGCAAGTCGCACTTAAAATTGTGTACTGTATAAAAATAAATACTTTAATTTTTATCATAATTTTTAAAAAAAAATAAGGTCTTTGTGGATATTTGGGTTCTATTTAATAACAGACTGAATATTCAGAAATTGTCTTATTTTTTATATACAGAGTGCAGTTCTCTTTTATTATGTTGTATGCTGGATAGCAATTTCACATTTTGGGGTTTAATGTTAATTATGCATTTATAAAATTCACTTTTTTAGTACTCTATGCATTTTTGCATTATTAAAAATCCTTTCTTGTCTAAATTATAAAACTTGTTCTGTGGTTTTGGAGTTACAACTGCTTCATGTTCAGACAAAATACTTTTAACCTTTTCAGTCCTGATTTTTCTTTCTTTGGGCAGAAAAAAGAAAAAAAATTGCTATAAACATTCTCTTCGGAACGTATATGAGCTAGAGTGGCAAAAATTAGAAATTGTTTAATTAGTTAATTAATTTATTAAGTGTCACTAATGTTTACTAATTTAAAAATTGTATTAAAAACTTTCAGACTTAACTGATTGCCATCAACATATGCGGTTGAAAGTTGGCAACGACTGCTTTGATTCAAAAGTTAGCACAGTCGTGCCTGGCGTGCCGCAGGGATCGGTGCTGGGGCCAACGTTATTTTTAATATTTATTAATGACCTGGCACATGTTCCCCGCCAATCACAAGCGATTCTTTTCATGAGGATTTAAAAAATTTAATAAACATGTACTGACTTTTCTAAAATCTGCGAGTGTTTTGGTGCAAAATGAGATCATCCTTGAAACTAATAAAACTAAATTATTCCACCTTTTTAAATGTCAGACAGACAACATTTTGTTTAATGATAATATACAAGATTTATTATTGGCCAAACTTTTGGGGCGTTCTACATAAAGCTCGAAATTGTCGATCATGGAATGCACTAGCGGCCATTGAAGTTATAGGATAACTAGTAAATTACTGTTAACTAAATAAAAACGAGAGGAATTTGAAAGAAAATAAAAATATATTCGTTGAAACAAAAATATAAACAAATAGCAAGAAGAAGTAAACAATAAAAAAAAACATTCTCATTAAAATATTATACTTCTTGTCAAAGAATCTTCCTTTAGCTTTCATTACGGCTCTCACCACTCGTGGCAGACGCTCTGTTAATTTTCTCAGAGTTTCCTGGAGAATATTGTTCCATTCAGCTTGGAGAAGCCGCTCTGAAGATGTTCTTTCGAAGTGGAGCAGACTTTACTTACTCGCCTCTCCAGCTCATCCCACAGTAATTCGATGGAATTCAAATCCGGAGTCTGCGAGGGCTAAGCCATGATTTCCAAAACATTATCCTCTACTTGAGACGCGAAATAATCCTTACAGATCCATGCCATGTGTTTGGAGTCGTTATCATGCGCAAACACGAAGTTCACTCTAATCAACCACAGTCTTGACATTACAGCATTTTCTTCCAATATGCGTCTAACCATCGCGTTTTACTGTGGGAACGACGCAATCGTGCGGCATTCGCTCGTCCTTCGTGCCTCAAAATCCGTGCGCTTCTACCCACACAGTTCGAACTTGAACTCGTCAATCCAAAGAACGTTTCTGAAATTTTCTGCGGTCCAATTTCTATGAATTTCGGCCCACTGTAATCATTTTTGGCGGTCCCCACGACGGAGTAACGGTTTTCTTACCTCAACGCGATCGAATAAACCGACTTCCCTTATTCATTTCCGCTGTGATTTCGGTCGCCGTCAATCGCCGATTTCTCTTGCTCAACACTTTAAGGCGTCGATTTTCCGCGAGGGTTGTTATCCGTGACGGACCTGGGTGATTCCGGTCTTCGAATGGTGCGGTGTCTCGGTAGCGACGAATAGTGTAAAAGTATTAAAAATTGAAGGAAAAGCTATTTTTAAAAAAAAATATACTTTCTGTCCTAACTTCAATGGCCGGTAGTGTACATCAAGAAAACAAATTATTTAAATTATTCAATCCAGTAATAAAAAATATATACGCTTATCCACTATTGTAAATAGAACTGCCAATTCAGTCAATGTTTATTATGATAATTTTTTCCTTATAGCTCTATTTTTGCGTTTAGGAAAAAATCTTTTCTACAAGAGTATTATAGAATTGAATGCTGCATAACCTAAAAATATTTTCAAATATACCGGGTGTTCAGGAAGACTGGGTTTTTTCGTTATAGCTCTATTTTTCCTTTTAGGAAAAAATCTTTTCTACAAAATTTGTACAGAATTGAATGGTGCATAAGTTAAAAATATTTTCAAATATTCCGGGTGTTCAGGAAGACTGGGTTTTTTCACTATAGCTCTATTTTTCCTTTTAGGAAAAACATCTTTTCTACACAAGTAATAGAATTGAATGCTGCATAACTTTAAATTATTTCCAAATATACCGGGTGTTCAGAAAGACTGGGTTTTTTCATTATAGCTCTATTTTTACTTTTAGGAACAAATCTTTTCTACAAAAGTTGTACAGAATTAAATGCTGCATAACCTAAACATATTTTTGACTATACAGGATATTCCAAAAGTAAAAACAAAAGAAAACTACTTAAAACGTTTTGCTCATTATAAAAGATGATTCTCAAGTGAATGGGGACCGACTTCAAGAAACCACCTTCCTCAACTCCTAGATGCGCAGCATCTAGTCATTTAACTATAAATTTTAATACAAATAGTGTGAAGCAAACTACCACAAAGTGACCGCAGATATTTATTTATTTCGAACAAGAATATTTGCGTTTGCAAACTATAGTATTTTACGCTTTATCTCCGTAGTAAATATTTGCTTCACTTAGCTTCAAATTTGGTTTTGTTCATGATTCATTGTTATATTTTATCTTAAGAGTGGTAATATTGAAATTCAAAAGTTACCTTTGTTGTATTCTATAATGTCAAAAACGGAGAGTATGGTTGTGGTAGGTATTTTACGTTTGAAATATTTACAAATGATTTAATCTACGCTTAAACTCAAATTTACTCTCCCAATTATAAACACAGTAGGTTTTAAAATCGTTGCCAGTTGCATTTCGTTTTCAGAACTGAAGTGAAAATGAAAATTATAGGCGTAAAAGAAAAAGCTACTATGATATTGGTTTCCACAATCACACAAATTTAAAATACAGGGTGTATCAGATATAGAGGTAAATATAATAATATGT
The DNA here is from genome assembly GCA_004143645.1 of Protaetia brevitarsis. Classification (NCBI taxonomy): domain Eukaryota; kingdom Metazoa; phylum Arthropoda; class Insecta; order Coleoptera; family Scarabaeidae; genus Protaetia; species Protaetia brevitarsis. The sequence continues at coordinate 19,938 of RXPK01002873.1, read as the reverse complement.
AGCAGCTGTAATCATATACAATCAAAATGTCTTAATGTACAGGGGGTCTATCTGTAAGCATTAACGAGAAAAAAATATTTTATAAATGCCGTGGGCTAGAGCCGCAGCTGTGCCCAACCTGAATGCTGTCCCGAGTATACCACCATATACCACTATCATTCAGCCATTACCGCTGTTAGTTTTGTGTGGATCGCCGCTTGGAGTGCAAGCCACTTCGAACATTTTATTTAAATTCTTCCCGTCTCGAAAAAACGATCCTTTTCAGGATCATCATGATTTCATATAAAGAAAATCGAAGCTTGATGCGTCGGTAAAAGCGCGGGAATGTATAGATTCATTTTCGCGCGACATCATAGTAAAAAGGCGTGTTTGCAAATTTTCTGTATCTACATCTATTTCTGTGTAATTCGATTCAATTCATTTTGCGTTATATGATTAAATAAATCCAAAAGAAATAACTCAGATTGATGTGGTATCGTTTATTAACAACTAACTCTCGATTCGACAAAGCAAAAGAAAAATATTTACGTTTTTTTTAACTACTGAAGTCGAATATCCGGTGAAACTCGCACGTCTTATCAGGATATTAAAATAATACTTTGTAAACTTACGTAGAATGCTCTTAACAAATAAGGAATGTTTATTTTATAAAAAGAAGAAATTTAAAATGCCTCAGTTTTTTCTATTTTTACAAGGGCCTTTATTTATTCAGAATGACGTTAAATGAACTTACGGCATACCATTAAGAATAATACTAAATGAGTGCAATGTGTTTATACATAATACCACGTTTAGCGGGTGCTTAACATGACGTTTCCTTGCATCAGGCCCGGACTAAAGAATTTTTGGCTCTAAATTTTACTTTTTTTTATTCTTTAATGATGAAATCCGGTTTCGGTGGGTTTGTGCTTTATATGTCGTGTAGTTAACACCCAAGCAAAACTTACTTTTTTATTTGATACACCCTGTATAGATTTTTATTACATATGAAAATGTTCAGAAGTTCAAATCTACATATTACTGTAGAGCCACTTGTTTCTTTTGTTCTTGTTGAAACTGTCAGTCCCATAAACTTCAGTTTATTATTGCAGATAAGAACAAAAATTAGATTATTATTAACCGTTTCAGGCAATGCATGTGTTGCTATCGCGATCCGAAGAACCTCGAGAGATTCAGCCTGATCACGCAGGGTATAATCTATCTGGTCGTCTGCCAACTGAAGGATTTGAGCGAATCGCACGTCGAAGAGGACAAAGATGAGAACAACAAGAAGAAGGGGAAACGAACCGAGGAGGAGCTCGCGAAGGAGAAAGAGGAAAAAGAATACGTCATCGCGGAGCGCGACAAACTCCTGGTATTAGCGGCGAAGATATTCCTCCTAAATTTCCCTCTGTACGTCGCCTTCAAGCACACCATCCAGGCGAAGCTGGACGAATTGACGCCCCAAGAGATGCAGACGCTGAATCTGTTCTGCGATTTGCACGATTCCGAGATACCAATCTATTTGTTGCGTAACGTCAGTCTGTTTTGTAAGACCGGAGGTTTGCACGCGATGACTGCTTGTTTTACGCATCTGACTCCTGAGGAGTTGCCAGTTTCCACCGCTCACGCTATGATTTCCGTTGGTAGGTTTTGCGGGAGCTTCTTTTCATTTTATCGGAGCGTTGATGACTGATTTTTTGATTTTGTTTTTTTTTTTCTTTTCAGTGTGCAATTTGAAATTATGGATGAATTTTAAGAGTATGATATCGCTGTTAGTTCCTTTGCGTTCGTGTGTGTTGCGCTACATGTGTAAACTATCCGATCAGGATTTGAGGACACCTACGATAAAGAGTATGGCTGGTAAGTACAGATTATCTTCCTTCGTCTATTGGTTCGGTTGACTTCTTTTAATCTCACACAGTCGTGGGGTTATGTGGTTTATTAGACGCACAGCGTCGGATAACAATATTATAATCTAATGCTATTAATTAATCAATAATGTTCTTATGCTATCCTACTCATCTATCTTATATCTAACCCTACATAAACATGTTTGCGTGTTTGTATACTTTGTTTATAAATATTATTTAACACTTTCTTGACTAACAAACAAAGTATACATTCAAGCATGTGTACTTGACTAACTTACATTTACATATTTATGTTTACGTCTGTAATAGTTTCTTGCACTATTGCATTACACATTTTAGTCTATTACTATTTTCTCGACTCAAAAAAAAGAAACGTATTGAGCAGTATTTCTGCACAATTTATACATTAATAAAAGTAAAAACAAATCTGCAAGGTCATAGGTATATGATTGTAGACTTATAGAAATTGTTTTAAAAAATGTATCGCCATCTGCACTTTTTTTTAGAGAAACTGCATAAAGTAATATGTCCATTTAATGTTAAATACCTGTAATATTGTTTATATTTCTTTGGTTTGTAATTTGATATTTAAATTTCAATGTACATGCTGTAAGACTTTTGTTATATTAATATCTTTTTATTTTATATTTATTATATAACAGCACTGTCACTTTAGCGAGTACATTTAGAAGCAAAAATTTAGCACGTTAGATTTAAATTAATACATTGTAAACATAAAGCATATATTTTGGATTTGAGTAAGAGTTAATTTAATCTGTGATAAAGTTATATACAGGGTGATTCTCAATATATGCGACAAACTTTAAGAGCTGATTTCTGAGGTTATTTTGATCATAAAAGTTCATATGAGTATATGTCCAAAACGGTTTGGTTTTAAAGTTATTGAATGTTAATAATAAATTATGAACTATGACTAACACGATATAATATCACAGTTGGTTATTCAAAAACTATTGTGTTGAGAGGGAATTATTTATTTGTCATTTCAATATTTGTCAATAGTTGTCAGAGTATTCATTCAGTTTATTGCCAGTTTCTGTTTTCTAAAATGAATTACACGAATGCTGAGATGTGTGATATGCATTTCGTTTACGGTCTTGCCAATGGAAATTCGCGTGCTGCTAGACGTCTTTATGAAGAACGATACCGAACAGTATCATCCCGCATCATTCAATATTTGCCCGTCTTCACCAACGTCTTAGTGAAACGGGAAATTTTAAAAAACGGACGACTGATAACGGGCACCCATCTACAGTGAGAACTCCACAAGTTGAAGAAATGGTACTAAATGAAATTGAGGAACATCCTACTACAAGCACCAGAAAAATTGCGTTTGCTTTAAAGATTAGTCAGGCCACAGTTTGGAGAATATTGAAAGATCAACTGTTGTATCCATATCACATTCAACGGGTGCAGGCACTTTTGCCGGCAGCTTTTCCGCAAAGAGTGGCTTTTTGTCAATGGATACAACACAAAATCGCACAAACTGCTGACTATTTGGCTCAAATATTCTTCACCGACGAGGCTACTTTCTCTAGAAACGCGATTATTAATTTTCATAATAATCACACATGGGCTGAAGAAAATCCGCACGAACTAGTGAATACCCGTTATCAATTCTCTGTCAATGTGTGGGCCCGAATTGTTGGAGATCACTTGATAGGTGCACATTTTTTACCGATGCGGTTAAATGGCGAGGTATACCGCAATTTTCTTGAAGAGGAGCTACCACTACTGCTGGAAGAAGTTCCGTTGCAATTAAGATACAAATGTATTTTATGCATGACAGTACTCCAGCGCATTTTAGTTTAGTTGCTCGCGAGTTTTTGGACAATACGTATCCAGATCGGTGGATAGGACGGGGAGATCCACAACCGTGGCCTCCTCGGTCTCCAGACTTAAATTCTTTGGACTTTTTTCTCTGGGGTCACCTTAAATCATTAGTTTATACGACTCCCATTGAAAATGTCGCTGAACTGAGAAATCGTATTATCGCGGCTTTTCAAACAATTCGAAATACCCCCTGGTATTTTAGAACGGACTCGCCAGTCAATACGACGGAGGATAGAAGCTTGTATTGCAGTTGGGGGCGGTCATTTTCAACAGTTAGTATAAGTTAATTTTGTTTTACTAATTATTTTGTTGAGTTATAATAAAAACATTAATTATGTTAACTTACTATTAAACATTGTACAACTTTAGAACTAAGCGATTTTGGACATATGTTCTTATGAATTTTTATGATCAAAATAACCCCAGGAATCGGCGTTTAAAGTTTGTGGCATATATTGAGAATCACCATGTATAATAACTAAATGTATATTTGTGACACAAATCTCAGTTCAGCTCATCGCATTTACCTTGGCTCAGGTAAATATGCGTTCCATTTGTTTGGACTCAATTTGGTGATGTCACAGTAACTGAGATTTTACCCTTTCCACTTTCAATTCGTAAGTCTACCGAAAAGCATGTGCAGATAAACTGAGTTCGACTCAATGAATTGGTAGGAGTATTTAAATTTGAATAGCGGCGAAGTCATTTGCGGGAATTAGTTGTGTAGGCAAATACAAAAAAAAAAATGATAAAAACATACACATTTTTGATGCATTTGTATCATTTCAAAAAATTAACTCGCTACGCGATGCACTTTGAATAAAATATATACCTGTGTTGTAGCCAGCACCTAATTGCTGGGTCCTTCTACAACCGCTCTCCAACCGAACGGCACATCCACTCACACTGGACGTACCTACGCTCTCCCACATGCTCCCCTCAGCTGTCCGCTGATCAGGGACGTTGCTCTGTCCTCGTGATCGCGGCAAACTTCTTTATTTGTCGCTTCCTTCCTTGGCACCGCTTACGTCATCACACGCGTCAACGATTAAATAGAACTAAAAATACGTTACAAATTCTACATGTTTTATATGTTTACTTAAATAGAATGAAATTGAATATGTTTTATTATGGAATTACATGGTAAATTAAATTTAAAATAAAATGCATTATTATAGGCGTTCCATTATAGGTTATGCCATAAACTTATAAAGTAGCTTAGCAAAGTGAAAATTATAAACTTTATTAAAACAATTTTGCAACATACTTTGTTTCGCTTGTTTTTAAAATATATAGTTCCTATAATTAAGAAATTGACTACGATTTGGTATTCATTTTCGCGAAAAATTGACGATATAGATGCAATTTTAATAAATCTCTCGATTGACACATAACACTGAAATTTTTGATGAATGGATCTTTATTTATAAAAAAGAACTTTTATAGTGTAATAACTGCTTTATATAGCATTTATATAAAGTTATATAAACGACCCCAATGTACACAAACACAAATTGCTTGTTGGAGTTCATTATTTAGCCAATTATAATCTGATATAATTTTAACACATTCTCTTTCTACAAATCAAATATTTTCTCTGCTACAAATCTGGATTAATTTTAGCAAACTTTTAAATTTCACACCGTAACAAAAAACTTCCATCGACAGATTTCATGTGGAATGCCATCAAAGACCCACTAGATACACCAATGGCTTTCGATGTCGATGGCTTAGACCTGGCCTTCAAATATTTCACTTCAAGCACCTTAACCATGCGACTAGCCGGCATCACTCAAATCAACAACCAAATCGGAGTGCTAGCAGAGTTGTGCGTAGGAGAAGCCCTGCCCGAAGCCGAATCAGCCCCACGTAGCATGGCCGACTGGTTGATCAGCAACAGTATCATCTCCCACCTCTTCGGTCCAAATTTACATGTCGAAGTTGGTATCATTCAGTAATTCGTTTAATTATTTCTCTAACGAACTCGTTTATTTAATAGGTGATCAAACAGAGTCACATCATCTTGAATTTCCTTGCGATGGAGGGCAGGATCACCTGCGAACACATGGACATCATATGGGCTGCGGCACAATTGAAGCATTGCGCCAAACCGGTGCACGATCTGTTACCGGGGCTTGTTAAGCATCTGTCGGCTTCACCTGCGTTACATTTATATAGTTTGTTGGTGAAATTGGAACCGAAAGAACATACAAACAGGTAAGTTCTTTCTAAAGACCCCAATGTATGTATATAATGCTGTGGTTGTGTTTTAGACTCTATTCTTAGCATCGGCTCTTATTAAATTTATCTGGACCAGAGGTGGTGCTGGTACGGAGACTGGCCTAATAGGTTTGGCTGCCTCACAAGCTGGGATACGCTACACAAATGTCCCAGCTCTTCGGAAAATAGTGTTAGTTTGGATGCTAGTAATTCTGAAGAAGAACATGTAAGTTAATTTTGTAAACATCTTATAAGCACGTTTAGGTTATGTTATCTATTTTGTTTTCTTTCTTAACGAATGAACTACAAACTTATATCATAAATAGCGAATATAGCCAAAATAATGTAACGGGATTATTTATAATAAATAATAAAATGTTGCTTTTAAGAATTATTATTTAAAGTATTTTTTTTGTTAATTTAATCTAAATCTATATCAAATAGTTTTAAATATAGAAAATGTCATCATAATCTTAACTGCCTATAACCACGTTTATGCATGGTTGCATACCCTATTTATCATATAGTGAAAATCATGAATGTTTGTAGTTACGTCATAGTTGCTTATGACGTTGCAGCGTCTGAAATAAAAGGCGAATTTTTGGGTTGCGAATATGTTTACAAATGTTTAATGAGTGTTTGTCCGATTCTTACGTCACAGTAAATATATTTCATCCTTCCACAAAAACGGGAGATTTCTAAAAATCATATTTGGATAATAGTTTGACGTTTTATTGACAACACTGAGTTAACCTTAATTTCATATGTGTATTTTTTGTTAAGTTATGGTGTAACGGAACGTGTTTTCTTGTCTGGAAACTTTTGGGGATGGCCAGCCCAAATTCGAATAAGACAAAGCCAAATTCCGTCTCACAGACAACCCCTCCTGCTCTTTTGACTGGCGAGCCACCGCTGAGAAACAAACTTTTTGTTCGGTAGCGAATGGTTTTAGTAATTTTAGCCAAAGATGTTTCCCAACGGTGTTTTCCTGCGTCAGTCGAAGCAGGGCCGTTAGTTAGCCTAAAGATTGCTGATTTACCCACCTCGTCGGCTTTCTCTTAGCGATGATAACTTCCTCTCCAACCCCTTACTATGGGTACCAAATAAACTTCTTTCGAGTTTGGTATGGTGAAATAATAGAATGTTTACTTTCTACACTAATATATTGAATAAATTTTGGGACAATTAAGTTAAACTAACAATCTACAAATTTAATAAAATATCAAGCAGAAGACAAAACGAAACTCAATTTTTTAAATGAACTTTTAAGCTTTTCTTGATATTGTTAATTAACTTAAATTCTAGTAATTCCTACTTCCAAATTATTTACTTATTAAGGGAGAGAGAGAGAGAGTGAACGAGTTACAGTTTTTACGTATTGCTTTGGTTAGTTTTAAGCAGGAATTTTGGAATCTTACCGGCCGATGTGGGTAATTAATTCTTCTCGTAATCCAAATTATAGGGCACAAAAACTTACGCAACACTCACAAAAATTTAAGCAAAAATTTAAGAAATAGGGGAAATTTAAACGAATTCAACACAAAATCACTAAACACCTCTCGAGGAAAGCTTTTGCTTCCTGTTCTCGAATTTTTAGGCTTATTTTAATTTCAAAATTTTAAGAAGAGAAGTTTTATTTTTTTAAGATTTAGAAACGCCCGAACGAAATGGAGACGCGTGCTTTTACTTTAGCTGAAACGAAATCCACAAACCAATTAATTGAAAACAGCAGTGTTAAGGGTTTTTATAAACTTTGGTTGTGACGTCATTTCGCACCGATAACTAGTTCGGCCTCTCTTTACAGGAGGGCCCAAGTATGACCGAAGGCGTTATTTTTCTGATCTTTAAACGCCCTACTCAATAGTAACGTGGGAACCGCTGATCAGCATTTGTAACATACAATAAACAATGAAGCAGATAATATACAAAGTAATACCATATTCTCTTAATTACGCGAGTCTTTAAACGAAAATTAGACTATTATTCCTGTGAAGTAGACGCTGCTTCAGCGAATGCCACCTTACTTATCATCTACGTCTTAATAAAATGAATTTAAATACTTTGTATTATACAGGATGGAATTTCGTATTCTTACAATGGTATAGTATCTGAATAATGAAGATAATTGCAACCAACGAAAAAATAAAAATTATAAAAAAGATATCTTGAAAAAAAAATGAAATTTTACCTACAATTATAAAAAAATATATAGAAGAATTATATACATTTTAAACTAACAATTTTATTTATTTAGATTCTGTAAAATATCTAAAAGTCTGTTTCTTTGTTCTACTTGTTTCTTTAAAAGTTCCCTTCCTTCAAGCAGCAAATGGATTTTTTCTCTCTTCCTTATCTTCTTCATGACATTTTATGATAGATTGTTGTATAATGCGGTCATTGTTATTTTGAGCTCGCTTCCTTGTACTACCCGTAACATGATTATGATCAAACTTTCTCTTAAGTGTGTTAGCACTTTCTTGAGCAGTTTCACGAGATGTTTCTGGTAACTGCTCAACTTCATTGCTGCTAGTACTTTCCTCTAAACCTATTGTGAACGTAGGAATTGCTTTTGTTTTAGAGCTCATTAATTCATGTATCTCATTTTAAAGAAAGGAGGTTTCTGTAAATTAGCATTGCCCGTCCCCATCATGTGTTGTAAGAATTGGGTGTACCTATGCTGGAGATTTATATTATATTATTCTCTATTATATTTGCAATTTCCATCCAAAGTGGAAGTTTTACGTTTTTTTGTCAAACTTTTTTTTTAAATCATCCGAACTTCTTAAAGCTATCAAGCATTTCTGTAGCTTCGTTATCTTGAACGGGTGGGTTGGTATTTGGCGCCCACATTAAATATTGTTCTTGTGTTTCATTTGTATCATCTCTTGCAACTACAAATAAACATACCTACCTATATAATATAAATTATATAAACATTTCTTTAGAATTACCTATGGCTAAATAATTATTTTCATCAGCAATAATAACTTCAGTTTCGTTATTAAAGTCCTTGAAAACGTTCATGTTCTTCATAATTCATGCAAAAAGAGTTAAATGCCCACTGACAATAACTGCACTTATATAGGACCTAAAAGATATATTAATAAATAATATAAAATGAACGCAATATTCGTATTTACTTGTTCTTGGTCTGAAGTAGACATGTTCAATTATGCAACATTTAACAACTCCCACATAACCTGTAAAATACCAAACACTCATCAAATACCTTGCCGAAATATTTGCAGAATTCAGTGAACACTTTGCAATAATGACGCAAAAAGCAAATACATTAAACTCAAACATAAACGCAAAAACTTTTTGTTTCAGTAAACATCCAAATATTTTGATGTATTTGGACCGGAAAAATTCGCCTAAATTCAAGTACACCAACCAAGTTTGCAATGAACTGTACGAAAATAATAATTGTCAAATTTAATCAGGTTATAGGCAGTTTTAATAGATTCTCTTTTATAGCTGAAAAGATTGGTTTAGTTTTTAGTCAACGTTGCGTTTTAAAAACAATCATGAGTCTTTGCAACCAATAGGATTCTAAAGACAATGCTTTAGTAGTAATGTATTAATTCATTTGTACTTATGGAAAGGAGGTGATCAGGCTAAGCTTATTATTAAATGTTTTCTCAATGAAATAATGTATTAGCGCAATAATATAGTGCCCATCTCAAAAACCTATTTGCAAATCGAAATGTAGAGAATATTCAGGCAATATAAAAGTATTTAGTTTAATATACTGCTGTGTACTGAATGTACCAAAGAAAATGCAAAATGAAAATGAAAAATTAAATTAGCTAGTTCAACGGATAAAAATTCAAAAAGGCGCAAAAGAACAATTAAAAAGGGTTACCTTCGCAAATTAAAACTAATCACGAAAAGTAAAAAGTGTGTGAAAGAAATCTGATTTTCCTAATTACTCCTAAAAGGTCTAATCAAAAATAAAAGAACAGAATTTAGAATGACGTTAAAAACAATCAAAACTTTATTATATAAAAAAAAAGAACAGAAAAAAAAAATATGTTAATTGCAATTATGCAGAAAACAAAAACCCTGGACAGAGAGTCTTGGCTTAAATCAAAAAAACTGCTCGAGATTCTAAATTCCAAAAGGACAATGCTAAATCCTTTAACAAAGCAAAAACAAATTTTGTTTTCAGGAAGTATTCCTTTTATATCAATTCATTCCACGTGGCTTCAAATTAAAACAAACTAAATTAAACGTGGACAATTCAAGTAAATTAACAAAAGAAAAACTTACATACAAGCACAAAGCTTCTATTCACCCAACTCGAGGTGATTAATAATTAATTACAAATTAGCCAAAATTTAAACACGAAAAATTAACTCTTTTAACTTAAAATATCTTCCAGAACCAAATAATAAATGATCTTATATCTAAATTGTGTACACAACAATATAATAAACAATTCATTATAACGCGAGTTCCTGTTGATGGAGCAATAAAATCAAATTAAGCGAAACAAATTTTTTAATCAAAATGTTCTTAACAAAATGGCAGCTAACAAATAGAATTATAAGTTACTACACGCTCTACGTCAATGTTAGAACTGAGTCCTCACAGGTGTTAAACAATCTTATACATATAAAATTCTACAGCTGCGTGCGCTCCGCCTCGCCACGATCACAGAAGAAGACTAGAAGAACGTAAAACTTCAATGAGCAAATGCTGAACATCTTAACGAGTTAAATTCAAAATCTGAACATTTAAATAATAAATTACCAATCAAATCATTAACTAAATCTTATTCAAAATAAAATAATATCTGAGAAAACTTTCCGGAAACATTGATAAAGCCCGATCAGAGTAAACATGAAAACATATGTGCAACTTAAAAAACAAAACTCTCGCGAAAACAAGGTGTCCACAGCCAATGATTAACTAAACGAAAGATGACGTTTTTATTTTATGTAGCAATCATTTCTATATAATAGTATATACAAGACATAGTATGCAGTAAATTAAATTTAAATATGTCAATATTGAAAGAACAAAATGGTGCAATTAAAAATATATTTAATTTGTGTCTTCGCTCTCATCTTCTGATCCGCAATTAACTGTCAGAACAAAGTCTTCTACGTTTCCTTCACGTTCGCACCACTCTTTAATTATTTTCTCTGTGTGGTTTATGCAATTTTTCCAGATGTCTAGTGCGCAGCTGTCCAAGCTTTCTTGCCACATTTCCAATACTTGTCTATCGCCATAACCATATCAACCAATATGCTTATATTATAATATTCTTTCGCATGTGCCCATATTAATTCGATAGCATTGAAATCGTAGTGATACGGAGGAATTCTTAAAACTTCATGCCCATGTGCTCGAAGTAATTCGTCATTAAGCCTTCTCTTTTTTATGTCTCTTGGTTATTTCCAGTTCACTATTATTAATCGTATTTTCATAGAAAATATTATTATTTAGGCACGCAATAATGTTAAAAGTATTAAATATTGAAAAAAATGGATTTTTTAAAATTATACCAGTTTTCCTAACATCAATGGCTGATAGTGTGCATACAAATGATTCTAATTACCTTGATAGGCTATTTAATGTAATATTTCTATAGTTCATTTACTATAACAGACGAGGTACTACGTGAGTCAGTTTGCTATGACGTCACGACCGTGTTGCAAATTTTCTGTTCGTCAAAACGTAAACAAACCGTTAGGTTATTTAACTGTCAAACACTTTTCACAGGTGAATAAACAAACTCTTAAAAATAACATTTACCGTTAATATTAGTGATGATTCTTTTTGAAAATCAGGATTTAAAGTATGTTAATCATGATAGCATTTGAAAAAATAACAAAAAAAGCACCAAGTAGATACAATAAATTTAATGGGACCATTATCGCTTAAGTATTCACAATATACGATTAGTATGTAAGTTTCTTCTCTATCCAAAAATCAATCTCTCTGATTTACTACTTCTAAAATTTCGTTTCCAATATGTATACACCAAGTACGTCAAATTTCCAGACTAATTTAATTCAATTCGCTTCATACAACTGTATGCATCCTGCGATCTGCCATATTTCATCCATCGTTTCGTAACAAACTTCCTTTTCTTTAAGAACAAATAATATATACCACAACAATGTGTTTCAACCATAGAAATGTCTTTTTCTTTAAGAGCACTGTTCAAAATGTTTATGTGTTACGTTAGTCTGAAAAATGATATGTGAAAAGAACTATTCTGTAAACAATATTTGTATATACTCACTGTTTCGTACATGTCATTAAATTGTGTTCCAATAGCACATTGACAATGAGTAGAATAATCAATTTTTTACAACATTTATTTCGTACGCGTTTTCGTTTTGGGTTACTGGATGTAAATCCTTGTTTACTCATGGATGAAATTTTGCTTATGTTTGCAACATGAATGTTTAGAACACTCGTTACTCTCTAAAAACGAAATACTGTAAAGAATATGACATTAAAAATATATGGATTTTATACTCCTCGCACGAAAGTTAACGGGAGTAATGGCCCGTTGTTCCCACGTTCTGCGTCGAAATACACGAATTAACGAAACTATTAACTCCTTCGATTGTTTACACAAGTGGTTTCGGTATGTTTTAGTTGTAATACTACTTATTTTAAATAATTATATACAAGTATAAAAGGCAAATTTCCACACTTTACTGTAAAATGCAGAATATATAACCCTTTGACAGTTGACAGCTAATAACTAAATGGTGGGAACTACATGGGAAGATGTGACAAGCATGCAATTTAAAAAGCAGTAGGCACCAACATAGTATCTTTAATTGAATATGAATAAGTTATATCTTAGTTGGTTATTTTAATAATATGGTATTGCATGGTCTGAATTTTCAAGTAATGACGTACCTCGTCTGCTTAGTAAATGAAGTATATTAATACTTTCGTGTATCCAATAAGGCAGAGACTTCAGCTCAATCGGAAAGTCACAAATCAGAAAAGCGAAGACATAGACGGTGTCGAGATAGATGAAGAGATAGAAGAACACATTGTGATCGACAGCAGCGAAGGACCGCCGTGCAAGATGCCCAGGAAACAAACGGCATGCGAAGGTACTAGTAGTGAACCTGAAATCGAAGGTAACATCGCCGAAAGTTGCACTCTTAAATTTATATATTTTTTTTTTGTACGCGTTGCAGACATAACCAATAGCAAAGGGGACGGTGTTAAGGAGCCGAGCACACCAGGCGCAGTATTGAGACCCAAACCGGAGAAAAGGCAGATGTAGGTGGAGGAATCTGCAAAGGCAAAGTCCGTTAAGTGTATTCTGAAATTATTTTTTAGGGGAACGAGTAAGAAAAAGAACAATAACGTTAATGAGATGCCGGAAGGTGTGGAAACTATAGGTTCTAGCAGTTCCCAGGATGAGGGAATCGGCGAAGATGCACCTTCAAAGTTTAGGAAACGTAGGAAAATATTGAGGAAAACTAGGGCGAAACATAAAGCCAGAGGTAAGTTTATTCTGATTAATTAGTTATTTTTTTTACCATTCGATGCATGGAGTGCAGACGCACATTTTGTTTATTTAAATAATAAGTGTTTTAAATAAATATCTCTCTGTCTCTCATTTTGTTGAGTTTTTTTTATTGATGTGTTCTAGTATTTAAATTGATTTATTAAACATTTTTGAGATTGTGAAGGCTAAAACCTTATAATCTTTTATCCGATATAATGACCTCAAGTATTTGAATAAAATAAATGTAATATATGTATTGAAGTACATCTTTAATGTACATATATACATAGTTTGGCTCTGAGGTGTCTCCTCATGAATAAATTTCTTCGCTTAATTCCTATTCTTCGCCATCTTTTGCACTGTGTTCCAGACTTCTCCTTTCATGTGCAGAATTTCATCTTTCATCAATCTTCTATCGTCACCTTCCTGATCTTTACCTGTATTCTTTATTTATCATTACTCATCCCGATCTACTCCTTTTTCACTTATTTTTACTTCCTAACATCATATTTGCCTTATAGCAGCGGACTGAGTTACATGTGTAGAACTAATTTTAGGTTGTGCCCATCCAACTACAACTATTTTAAGAATAATTGACGACATAATTCCTGAATGTGTCCGTGGAAATTTAGCAGTTTTGTGTTTGCTTGATTACTCCAAAGCCTTTAACATTATTAGCCACATTAGAATTTGAATGGCTAACTTTGTCTTGTGATATTCCGCAGGTTTCTGTTGTCGGTCCCTTGTTGTTTACTAGCTTAATAAGGCTTTGAAATATCGTAAGTACTACTTTTACGCTGATGACACGCAGTTGTATTACTCCTTTCTAGTTGGTAATATGGTAGATGCCTTTAAAAATTTAAATTCCCGATTATAAAGTTTGGCCGCAACACTGCGATTATGACAAAGATTAATCTTTTCAAGACGGCATTAATTCTCTCAAAATAAGAAACGCCAGTTTCTTGCATCTGGCTTAAGTATATACAGGGCGAGTTTTTTTATCTTGAGACAACGGAATATCTCTAAAACACTGCATCAAATCAAAAAAAGATCTTAATAAGATTTGTTATAATGTAGGGGGCTCACTGAATGGTGCCGAACTCGATCCCCCACCTCACCCCCCAGAGTGGGAGGGGGACAACTTTGAAATCTTAAATGGGACTCCCCATTTTGTATTGCAGATTCGGATTCTACGCCATCAAGTATGTAGTTTTTGTTTGAAACTTTTTTTCGATTCGTAATAGGTTGCGCTGTAATCGCAAAAAACATGATTGTGAACGTCTAGAAAAAATACACAAAAAAGAGCAAGCAAACATGATTTTGTGTTTTTTTTGTTTTAACATAAACTAACATTTCAAAAAGCCATGTGTTCAAAACTGTGCCTCTTCACTTCGATACATTTATTTATTCGCGATTGGAATGCTATTCAACGATACAAAACCGTACTTTATTCAGTACTTGACAAGCTGTGAATACTTACACATTGTCCGATCCCCATTTACATTATTAATTATTAATCCAATACAAATTAGTTAGTGTTGAATATTTGAGCAGTAATGGAGGCTATAACATTACAAAAGAGAATTGAAATGATTTACATCTATGGAGAAAGTGGTAGGAATATCGATGATGCTGTTAATCTTTATTCACAACGTTTTTCCGACAAGGTGCGATCGCGCGCTACTTTTTACCGAATCGTTCAACAGTTCTCTAGCGAAGGAACTGTACAGCCAAGAAAACGTAATCGCCGAAAAACAATTGCTGGAGAAAATAATGAAATCATAGTATTAACTGCAGTAGCTAATAATCCGCACATTAGTACTCGAGAAATAGCTCACGGATCAGGAATTTCTCAGTCCACTATCTGCCAAATATTGAAGCGTAGGAAATATCATCCATTTAGAGTTTCCATGCATCAAGAACTTCATGGCGATGATTTTCAAAATCGAGTGCGATTTTGTCAATGGGCGCTTCAACGGATACAAGATAAACCCCTATTATTTTGCTCGAGTATTATTTTCTGACGAGGCGACATTCACAAATCACGGTACGGTAAATCGGCACAACACGCATTACTGGAGTATCGAAAATCCTCATTGGTTGCGCCAAGTTGAACATCAACATCCTTAGAACGTAAATGTTTGGTGTGGAATAATTGGCAATAGGCTTATTGATCCATATTTCATCGATGGAAACTTAAATGGTGAAAAATATGGAAACATTTTGCAGAACAAACTCCCAGTGTTACTTGAAGACCTTCCCTTGGGCGTACGTCAAACAATGTGGTTCCAACATGACGGTTGTCCAGCACATTATTCAAGAATAGCACGAGAAGTATTAGATCGAGCCTACAATCGTCGATGGATCGGAAGAGGTGGTCCAGTGTTGTGGCCTGCAAGATCGCCAGATCTTACTTCCCCTGACTTCTTTTTGTGGGGCCACTTAAAGTCTGAAGTTTATATAGAAGTGCCAACAACGAGGGAAAACATGATTGAGCGAATCACCAACGCTTGTTCAAGGATTACGCCGGAAACACTTCTCAGTTGTGTGAAATCATTCCAATTGCGAATAAATAAATGTATCGAAGTGGAAGGGCACATTTTTCGAACACAATTTTCTGAAAATGGGTATGATAAAGTGAAATTCTTCGTTGTTGAATGGCTTTTTGAAATGTTATTTAATGTTAAAATAAAAAAAAAACACAAAATCATGTTTGTTTGCTTCTCTTTTTTGTGTATTTTTTCTAGACGTTCACAATCATGTTTTTTGCGATTACAGCGCAATCTGTTACGAATCGAAAAAAAGTTTCAAACAAAAACTACATACTTGATGGCGTAGAATCCGAATCTGCAGTACAAAATGGGGGTTCCCGTTTAAGAGTTCAAAGTTGTCCCCCCTCCCACTCTGGGGGGGGGGGTGAGATGGGGGATCGAGTTCGACACCATTCAGTGAGCCCCCTATATTAAAACAAATCTTATTAAGATTTTTTTTTGATTTGATGCAGTGTTTTAGAGAAAACTCATCCTGTATATTGGAGGTAGAGAAAAAATAAATTTAGTCCCTCTGTAAAAATTTTGGTATTGTTGCAGACGAGAAATTATTTTTTTTTTAAAGATATTGCTGTGTTAATCATTAGTATTGTCGTTGTTTAATGATTATGATGTTTTGTATGGTACTTGTATTGATTCTCTCTATGATTTAGAAAGTTTGAGACTAGTGCATATTTGGTATACACAGGTATTGTCATGTCAGTCACATAATCATAGGCTTCTGCATTCAACATGTTTGTATCCTAACTCCCTTATCAGAGAGCTACAGTTTTCAACGCGATTTCGTCTGAGATTAGTCAAAGACCAGGCATTTGGGGATATGTTTTTCCGTTTCTTGTTTGACGCACACTTATTAAATTTTAACTCCAAATAAACGCTTATTTGATGATTTTGTTCCTCTTTGTTTTGCTAGAGAAAAGAAGTAAACGTGTTATAAATGTGCCAGAAATAGAAGCATTAAGCGACGTCGAAGTGGATAGCGAACAAGAAAGGGCTGCCCTGAAAAAAACTAACTCACTGATACTGCCAACTAGTGTTGGAGACTTAGTCGATGTAAACTTAAACCGGCAGTTTACCTAGAAGAGAGTTCTTCATGCAGCGAGTTGGGTAAAGATGTCACTGCGTTAGAATCTGCTCGGGATCCACCTTGTGCCAACACCTTCCTCGCTATAACTCCAAGAGAAGCTGCCGGGTAAGCCTAAAGAATAAAATTTACTGTAATCATTCAAAGCTTATCCTCTTTTATAACGTAGGCACATTTTGGAGCTTCTGAGCGGAGAAGAAGCCGAGGGCGAAGCAGATGGCAGTTACTCGTCGAGAATGAGCAACAAATCGGAGAAGAACATGGCCGATTTCGATGGGGAAGACTCGGTCTGTTCAGAAGAATTAGTTCAACTCGCAGAACACGCTCAAATGAATCTGCACGGTTTTGCTAACCAATCATCTCCGGAGAAATCGACCAGTCAGGGTGGACCCGAAGCTGTCCGCTTGCTTCAAGATCGACAACGTCTGCCAACCCGGGAACACCTTACTCTGGGATCTGCTACAAGATAACAAGATCGGACAGTTGGGCGAAGGTCTAGCTTTGGAAGCGGAGAAGACGTTGTGCAACCTCCTCTGTTATAACACCGATAGGATTATCCGGATGAAGTTTATCGAGGGTTGCTTGCATAATCTAGCGAACAACACGTAAGTTTCAGTTCCGTTGAATCATTTCTCATATAATAATTATTTATATCAACCATTTTATTTCTTAAATGTAATGTCATTGTTTATATACATACTAGTTAGTCAACCTTATGGACAAAATAGTTAACGGATTTTTGAACATTTTGAAAAAGACGGTAGATGGCAGACACGGCGTTTGATGTCCGTCTGATTTTAAATATAAACTGTTATAGTTAGACTAACTCATACAAGATGGCTCCTCTTACGTGTCGGTAAAATATATTTAATTGCAATAGCATTGGCAGAGGTCCGGGGAAAAGAGAGGGTGGATAGGCGATGACGCTGTGAATGACTCGCCACGCGATAATTCTCGTGTTTTACATTGAAATGTTTTGTTTTATTAGGAAGAATAAATACTTAGTATGATAATATATATCGTTATTTTTTTACCATTTTACTTTACTTTTTTTTAGTTTCTAATTTAATGTTATGCTCTAATATATATGTGTTGTAGTTTCTAAGTTTTGTGTTATATTTATGTAATATTTTTATTTGATTTACGTTTATGTTACGTATTGCATAATAGTAGAAATTCGTGTTTTTCAATTATAAAATAAATATGTAGTTTGGGAGTACAAATCGCCATTTAGAGCATGAATTTGTGCGTGTTTTGTTTGTTAGAGCAAGAAAATCCAGATCCAAAAGAGGTTTCTCTCTCTGCTCGCGGTCCGACGTCCGAGACAATTTCGAGCAATTTGTGCAACATAACCTAATCGCACTAACACCGTGTTGTAAACTGTCGTTTGTAAATGTAATCCGATTTATACCTGCATCAAATATGCACGATATGGCTAATATAATGATACCAAATGTGATTGATGTAAGAACGATCATTATATTTTAAAAACTTCACTTAATAGGTACATAATACGTAGTAATGATGCTTTTTATTGTAGTCTACATTCATTAGTTTGAAAAAATTACTTTTACTGATTCCTATTCATAATAGCTGTGACAATTTGAAAATAGTAAATAATAAAATTAAGGTTTATTGCAATCGAGCGCGTTTGTTTGTACCAATCTTTAAATCCAACTCTGAGACGCTCTCGAGTTACTCAGATTACTCTAGATACAAAAACAAAGCCTATTAAAAACAGCATACATGATGACGCGTTCGCGCTCTTTCTCTTGATTGGCTGAAAAGTTACAATGTAACCTTGTATAATAAGATGTTGCCCCAAACCTCGTAACTTTTCAGCCGCTCAAGAGAAAGAGCGCGAATGCGTCATCATGTATGGTGTTTTTAATAAGTAAAGTGGTGCCATATTATGTAAAAATAAATGGCGATTTGGTACCCCCAAACTACATATTTATTCATTATATAAAAAACGATTTCTATTATTATGTAATAGTAAACATAAGTAAAACAAAAAAAAATGTTTTTGTGACATATAAAGAAAACTATATACATAGAGTACCTAGTACATTAAATTAGAACTAAGAAAAAGTCAAAAAAGTAAAGTAAAATGGTACATACATCTAAAAAAAATAACGATTTATAGTAGGCTACATTTTAAATTTCAAATTTCCGCCTTTACAGCAGCTGAAGTTAGCGATAGTACCGCTATACACGGGAGAAAGCGAAGATAAGCAAATAGGAGAGAGAAAGGTTTTCGTATATACGTTCGAACGAAAAAAACCCGCGTTTTATTAAAAATTTTAAATATAAAAAAGGCCATCGAACTACAGATTATATATTTATCAAACTAAATACTTATTCTTTTTAATAAAACAAACATTTCTTATTATTTATATAATCATAAACATAAGTAAATTAAGTTAACAAAACAATTTTATCAATTTCAAAAAGCGAAGAAAACTAAAAATTGAGAAGTAGTTTTATGTTTTTTTTTTCTAGGCAAATTTTCGTCCTTTAGATTTTAATTTTTCTCTTTTCAGTGATTTTTTTTTGTTTTAAGTTTAAATATTTTATTCTTAAAGAAAAAAACCTCAATTTAGAAAATTGTTCAATTAATGTTTTTGTCACAAAACGTGCCTTGCAATATACTTTCAATTTCTTTTATATTTATACACACAGATACCTCAGAATTCTAATACTTCTAATGTAAACAAACACGAGAATTATCGCGAGGTGCGTCATCAAAGCGTCACATGCGTCCACCCTCCTTTTCCCCAGGCCACACAAATCGCCATGCAGTAAATCACCGATAGGATTCCGTCGTTTCCGCAGATGGATAAACACAGAAATCTGTCTCTCACTCTGACGAGATACATTTAT